>OU342744.1:108814872-109014181 GCA_910589775.1 Avena eriantha
GCGGGCGCTTGCAGGATGTGCCTGCAGCTGCGGCGGCTACCCCTGCTGCTAAGCTGCTTCTTTCTAGCTATATCCTATTTCTGGCTGAATGCATCGAACCTCGTTAAGCAACCTACTTTCTATCGCTATATCCTATTTAGCTGCGCACAACTATATCTACATTTGTTTTGTTTTCTGAAATAATGTATTCTGCCTGGTGTGATTTGCTGCTTTAGATTTGCTACCTGATCAGAGGCAAAAAGAGGTCCAAAAGGAAACGAATTATCGAAGAGAGAATCTTCTCTAGATTTGCTACCAATTTGGGCAAATATGAACATATCTGTTTAGCGATAGAGGAAAAGGGTACTCTTTCAAACTGCCAGTTAACGAGCTACCATCTTGATGTCTCCCTCTATAAGAAGGAACACGATGCCGTCTATGGAAAAAGTCGTCGAGCGGTCATGTCACGTTTAATCAAGTCTGAAAAGCCTACTACTGCTACTACTACGCCACAACACATGCGCCATCGAGTGCACGATCGTTGATGGACAGCTGCAATTTATTGCCACTTGATTTTAATAAGACACATCCCATTTTTTACGCAGCGGCTTTCAATCTCACTGCCAACTGGGGCCCACCGTAAGAAGCTTGCACGCGCTAGCCGGAGGCCGAACAGCTAAGCTCGACGAGACCTAACGTCTGCGGTTCATCGAGTCACTCGTAGTCATCATCACATCCCTCTAGCGAATCTAGCACAACCCCAGAAATCTCGCCGTACAGCCACCTACCCCCCTCTACATTTCAACTTTTAACTATCGCCAATTTTAGGGCCGTGTCAAACTTTGTACATAGAAATTGTGTGTGCGCCCTTTGCATGCGGCTCAATACAGAACTGCCATGCATGGCTCGGGAAAAAATGTGGCATACCGTGCGCGTGTCGCGGTGCACGGTGCAGTAGACTACACGGCGTGTTGCACGGTGGTGCAACGAAACGTGCCTTGCTTCTATCCACCTTAACTAGCGAGCTCACTGACCCCACGCAACCCTCTCCAATGAGAATACCCCGTCCGCGCCGGCGATGGCCGAGGAGGATAAGGTGGCCATCGTCGCCTCCGTGGCCGCCGGCGAGGAGGCCCTCGTCTCCTGGCTATATCATATTTCTGGCTGAATGCATCGAACCTCGTTAAGCAACCTACTTTCTATCGCTATATCCTATTTAGCTGAGCACAACTATATCTACATTTGTTTTGTTTTCTGAATGAATGTATTCTGCCTAGTGTGATGTGCTGCTCTAGATTTGCTACCTGATCGGACGCAAAAAGAGGTCCAAAAGGGAACGAAATATCAAAGTGAGAATCTTCTCTAGATTTGCTACCAATTTGGGCAAAATGAAACATATATATTTAGCGAGAGAGGACAATGGCACTCTTTCAAACTGCCAGTTAAGAAGTTACCATCTTGACAAGCTACAAGACACATACATAAACATAACACAATGAGGATTAAATTTATTTTACTAGTATCACTTGATGCGCTAGACATCTTGGCAAGCTAACTGAGTTCCACAAAATAGAAACATAACACTGAAAAGTAAAATTTAATTCACTCCTCATCAGACCACTTGACGCGCTTGCCATCATTCCAGGTACTCCATGTCCGACGAACTTTTTTGTCCCAAATGGCATCTGTCTTGGCTTTCATATCTTCAGCGTCCTGCGGTACAATTAGCGGTGCATCATATGCCTGATTGTTGCCGCTAGAAGATGCCACCTCTCTGTTTGCCGCTTCAGCTGCAGCCTCTCTGTCAGCTATTTCTTCAGCCTCTCTGTCAGCTGCTTCAGATGCAGCCAATTTCTTTGCATATTTAGCTTCAAACTCAGCTATTCCGCATTTTCTACAAAGGGCTCACCTAATCTCGTCTTCCCTCTTGCAAATAGGGCAAAACACGAGGTAACGTTGAAAAAAATGGATCTTCTTGTATAGCTGGTAGGTCACGTAAGCATCTATCGCTGCACACTTCAGGTTTATATCAGACAACGAACACTCGTCCCAGAAATCGTGCCTATCCGTAGGGAAATCTTCATTCATTTTGTCGTACGACTCATCGAGGATTCTAGTTGCGAGTGATGCCATTCCATCCTTCTTCGAGCCCCCTAGGATCTTGACAAGACGCTGAATATCGATCCAGTTGTGCGCAGGAATTATAATTTTCTCTTGATACAATTTCGAAAAATCAGTTATCGTGTCGACAGTGCAGAAAACAATTCCCTTTTTTTCAAGGAACTGGCGCAGCGCCGGACATTTACTGTCAGTCCTGAAAGTATGTAGTTTGTCATCACCAAAATTTGTAACTACAAATATTTTGTCAATGCAAGATCATCATCTCAATATAATTTTGAAAAGTTTAGTAAATGCAAGATCAAGACTCTCAACATTGTATTGTCATAATTTATTCGGTTTTGCTATTTCTCAGTCGACTGAACGAGTTACACATTTCTTTTAACTACGGTTGCACTTTTCTTAGGTGATTAAGACTAAAGAAAATCTCAGTCGATTGAGACATGGGCAAACCCTAATTTATTTGGTCATAAGTAAAATCCAGTAGTTGCAAGATGAGCAAGTGAATAAAGAACAAGAGGAGAAAACCCTAAAAGCGGTTAGCTACAGAGAGCAGATCTACAAACCGGGAGAGGTGGTAGACGAGGACGTGTTTCCGCATGGCAAGTTGAACGACGGCGACTTCATTCACTTCATATGGGTGCTCCGGGGTGTACTCGAGGTGCAATCCCACAAACTTGTCCTCGTCTATCCCACGCCAACCCTCGTACATCCTCCGGACATGCACCACTCTCTCCTCCTCGTTGGTGTAGACAACGTCTATCTTCTTGTTGTCATGGGTGGTGAAGCTTGTCTCTAGAGTGCGTAGATCTTCCATGGCGGCAAGGAGAAGACAGGAAGAAGATAGTAGATGACAGGAAGAAGAAGAGTGGTTTCTGCGAGGCAGGGGAACGATGGAACCGTCAATGCGCTTTTATGGTAGGGGTTAACGATTAGAACGGAAGTCCAAGGAGAGACGCGTGGCGGTGGCTGTTCCAGCTTCTGAGTAAACAAAAAATAATTATAACGCCGATACATGGGCCCTGTTTTGTCACGTCAATACACTGGGTAGGGGGCGTTGTCATATCCACTGTGCCAACGTTGTAAGCCTACGTGACAGCCACCCCGCCTAAGCGACGGGAGCGACATAACGGCGAACTGACAGGGGGGCCCCAACTTGATGCCGGTTAGCCTGCTTTTTTGTATTGAAACATAAAATTGAATTCGTGCTGAAAAAGACCATCTGAGTATTTGGCACACCAACTGTAGTCACCTCGGCTGATTTTAGGGAACTTGGGTACCGCGTTGCCTATACACCCCAACTTTCAGGTCGCAAAGTGATAATCTCCTGCCACAGGCCTAGGCTAGTAGCTAGGGCAACCTTTTTTTCTTTTTTCCTATATAAATTATCTACGAATCTATATAAATTTGCGGAAATTAGCGTGCTATTATATTTAGTTTGAATTTCAAAAAAAATGTGTCTACGCCCAACAGGCCAACGCGGACAGGTTGGATAGTGCCGTAAGGCGCGTGAGCCAGACAAGCCGGATCGCGACCCAAAATTTTTCGCGGACCGACTCATCCAGACGGTTTGTATTGTCGATTTCGATCGGCTCACTGGAAATGCCTTAAGAGCATCTCCACGAGACACCTTTATGTGTACGGCAACACCGCACGGCAGTTTGGGGGTCTCTCCCCACAACGGCAGCTCCAAAATTGCCCCCAATGATCAAAGGGGAGGAGGTGGACGGCATCCTGGCCGCGCACCCGAGGGCACACATGACGGCGCTCGACGGACCAGCCCCCATGGCGCGCGCTCGTGGATGGAAGACGAAGGCGTGAGCACCGTCCGTGTGTCCGCACAAGTCGGTTGTAAGGAAGTGCATGCAAGTGTACAATCAGAGAAAGGCTAGGCTGACGCCAATTCTTAACCCCTTGTTTCTAGAAGAATTCTCACACTTTGGTTGCCATGGAACGAACACATAAAATATTTAAATATAGTCAAAAGAGCCAATAGAAAAAAAGACGGCAAGCACACAAAAAACCAACCAAAGAGAACCATTTGGTTTGCACGCCGGCGCCGTGAAGATCTTCCCAGTCTCCGGTGACAACAACATTGGCTGAGAACACACGGGGTCGAGGCATTGTGAAGACCTAGTGCTCGTTTGGCTATCATCATTTTATTTTATTTGGTAGAAATAAAATAAAATGACACTGATGATACCATTTCATTTGGCAATTTCACAGAAATGGTAGGATATCAAAAGAAATTAAGGTTAGGATATAAAATGAAAAGCATAGAATTTGCAAATGAATTCTATAACCAATTCTGTGGCAGCCAAACAGATTGATTCTTAGAATCATAGATAAGTTCCTTGATTCTAGCCCCAAATGATGAGAGCCAAACTAGTACAGATTGTTAGAAATAATGGGTCAAATAAAATAAGCTCATATAGATTTCAGATTTTTTCCTAAATCTCAAAGCCCATGTTTGTGGCAGCTCACATGTGTTTGGGCCCATGTTTGGGGCAGCTCACATGGGAGTGGAGTAGGAGCTAAAGTTTAGTCCCACATGGAAAGTTGGAGGAGAGTTACACCACCTTATAAGGTGGAGTGGTTCATCACTTAGGGTGTGTTTGGTAGCCCGGGCCACGTCAGAATCAATATCTCTGTTGAGCCAAGCTGACTTCAGCATGTTTGAGTTGAGATTTTGGCATGTGTTTGGTAGCACGTGTCCGTTGAGAAATTCTGAATTCATCCAATGTTTGGTGGGTTGTATGTATTGAGATATACTGAGGAGGTCTAAAATATACATAAAAGCCCATGAATACACAAATAAAATACAACCGGGCCTCTATATACACGAATAAAAACAATCAAGTCCATGTGTACACAAATAAAAAGCAATCGGGTCCCTATATACTAAATAAGAAAGCAATCGGATCCCTGTGCCGGCGAGCTCCGGCCAGGGAGCTCCGGCTAGGGAGCTTCGCCAGAGAAACGGAGCTGTTCGTGGCTGGCCTGGCAGCGCCGGCGGGCCTCGGCGAGCTCCGACCAGGGAGCTCTGGTGGAGATGCGGGGGTGTCCGTGGCTGGCCTGGCGGGCGCCGACGAGCTCCGGCCGAGGAGCTTCGGTGGAGATGCAGGGCTGGCCTGGCAGGCGCCGGTGAGCTCCGGTCGCGCCAGTGAGACGAGCTGGGCTGGCCGTGGAGGCGCTGGGTCGCGTCCTTCTCGATGGTAAAATTTTGGCCGCTGCGAAACGGAAAATAGGGAGGCGATGTGAGGAGGCTAGGCGTGGCGGGCCTGGCGGTGACGACGACGGCCCTTGTCGAGGAGGAGGCGGCCCTCATCGAGGAGGCGTGTGGCTGGAGGATGGAGGAATCGAGGAGGCGCAGGGGAAGGTCAGTTCCTGGTTTGAGGGGGAAATGGGATGGGGTAAATTGACCCCTGTCGATTCAGTCGAGGTGTGGGGGTGCGGGGTGGATTTTTCGGGCGAGCTCAACCCTGCCCACATGCGAAGCTCATTTTCAGCTTCACAACCGGGTAGGGCTGAGGGGGCGTTTCTGTGCGAGGTGGGCAGTGCTGAGGGAGTAAAACCGGGCCAACAAACACTCAAAACTGGGCTTAGGTCGGATTTTTTGGGTTGGACCGAGCTACCAAACACACCCTTAGTAAAGTGAGTGAGAAGAGGAGAGCTACACGCGCGCTCCTCCTCCGGCGACGCCGCCGCTCGCCCGCACGCACCGCACCGCCCGTCCCGTCACGATGCGTGCGTCGTGGGTTGCGGGAATCTCGTCGAGCCGAGCTTTCTTTTTGCTGCTCAGGAACATGTGAGGTTTTGACAGACGTGTCAACAGTCAATCTAGCCTGAAGGAACTATATCTGAGCAGGATCATAACAAGTTCAAGGAAGCCAATCTAGCCTTCGTGGGATGTGTTATGAGTGTTCTTCATAACAAGTTGTTTGTCGTGTATATACACTTCAAAAACGCAAAAGAGCTCTGGGAGGCACTGGACGCTAAGTTCGGTGTAGCAGATGCTGGCAGTGAATTGTATATCATGGAGAGCTTCCATGATTACAGGATGGTTAACAACCGTTCTCTAGTCGAACAGGCTCATGAGATAGAGTGCTTTGCTAAGGAGCTTGAAATCCTTAAGTGTATCCTACCCGACAAGTTTGTGGTTGGGTGCATTATTGCAAAGTTGCCTTCTTCATGGAGGAACTTCGCCACAACTCTCAAGCATAAGAGGCAAGAGATATCGGTTGAAAACCTGATAACGTCTATTGATGTTGAGGAGAAGGCTCGGGCCAAGGACACTACTGAGAAAGGAGGCGAGGGTCAGTCTAGTGCCAATATGGTGCAGAAGAAGACCTTCGGCAAGAACAAAGGGAACTATAAGCCCTCCTTCAACAAGCCTGAAAAGACTACAACCTTCAAGAAGAAGAAGCCGAACAAGGCCGAGCTAGGTTGCTTTACCTGTGGAGAGCTCAGGCACTTTTCCAAGGACTGCCCAGAACGTGCAGATCGTAAAGGGAAAAGGGGAAGACTGTCAACGTCGTGATTGCTAGCAATGCTGATGGGTATGGTAATCTATTTACTGTTCTTTCAGTTTTTCAATCACCCTATTGGTGGATTGATACGGGTGCTAATGTTCATGTGTGTGCTAACATCTCTATGTTCACTTCTTATCAGGTCGCTCGGGATTCATCTGTCCTAATGGGGAATAGGTCACATGCTTCTGTTCATAGTGTTGGCATGGTGGATCTGAAGTTCACTTCGGGAAAGATCGTGCAGCGAAAGAACATGCAGCATGTCCCTTCCATGAACAAGAATCTCGTTAGCGGCTCCCTTCTATGCAGAGATGGGTTTAAGATTTTCTTTGAGTCTAATAAAGTCATTGTGTCGAGACATGGACAATTTATTGGTAAAGGCTATGAGTACGGAGGGTTGTTCAACTTTTCACTTTCAGATTTTTGTAATAAGTCCGTAAACCATATTTGTAGCGGTGTTAATGATGATACCGGTGTTTGGCATTCTCGTTTATGTCACATTAATTTTGGTTTGATATCCAAGTTGTCCAATATGAGTTTAATTATGAATTTCACTATTGCCAAAGGTTCCAAGTGTCATAGTTGTGTGCAATCAAAGCAACCTCGAAAGCCTCAAAAGGCCGCGGAGGAGAGAAACTTGGCACCTCTGGAGCTCATACATTCTGATCTTTGTGAGATGAATGGTGTGTTGACAAAAGGTGAAAAGAGATATTTCATGACTTTGATTGATGATGCGACTAGATACTGCTATGTTTATTTGTTGTGCACGAAAGATGAAGCTTTAGACTACTTTAAAATTTATAAAGCCAAAGTTGAAAATCAACTGGAGAGAAAGATCAAACGTCTTAGGTCGGATCGTGGTCGTGAATATTTTCCCAAAATCTTCGATGAATTCTATGAGGAACATGGCATTATTCATGAAAGGGCGCCTCCCTAATCACCCCAATCAAACGGGGTTGCCGAGAGGAAAAACCGCACGCTGACTGACTTGGTGAATTCCATGTTAGCCACCGCTGGTTTATCTAAGGCATGGTGGGGGGAGGCCTTGTTGACAGTGCGTCATGTCCTGAATAGAGTTCCTAACAAGAATAAAGATAAAACCCCTGATGAGGAATGGGCTGGGAGAAAACCATCACTTTCTTACTTGCGCACTTGGGGGTGTTTGGCTAAGGTCAACATACCAACTCCTAAGAAACGCAAACTTGGACCAAAGACAGTGGATTGCATCTTTCTAGGATATGCTCCGCGGAGTGTAGGCTATAGATTTTTAGTGGTTAAATCTGAGGTTCCTGATATGCATGTTGATACTATAATGGAATCTCGTGATGCAACATTCTTTGAGAATATATTTCCTATGAAATATATGCATAGCACTGCTAGAATTTCTTCTGAAATACTTCCTGAAACTAGTGCATCTAGTGAGAATTGTGAGCAACCAAGCAAGGAAGAAGTCCTAGAGAAGGATGACAATGAAGCTCCTACACAGAGTAAGAGACAAAGGGTTGCAAAATCCTTTGGAGATGATTTCATTGTGTACCTTGTGGATGATACTCCCACTTCCATTGAAGAGGCATATGCATCTCCTGATGTAGATGATTGGAAAGAAGCTGTTCATAATGAGATGGACTCGATCCTTTCGAATGGAACTTGGGAACTATTAGAACGACCCCATGGCTGTAAACCTGTTGGTTGCAAGTGGGTGTTCAAGAAGAAGCTAAGGCCTGATGGTACTATTGAAAAGTACAAGGCACGTCTTGTAGCAAAAGGCTACACCCAGAGAGAAGCGGAAGATTACTTTGACACCTATTCACATGTCGCTAGACTGACCACCATTCGAGTACTACTGTCCCTGGCTGCCTCTTATGGTCTTATCGTTCATTAAATGGATGTTAAGATAGATTTCCTCAATGGAGAGTTGGAAGAGGAGATCTATATGGATACGCCTGATGGGTTTGTGGTAAAAGGTGAAGAGAGAAAGGTATGCAAGTTATTAAAATATTTATATGGCCTAAAGCAAGCACCTAAGAAATGGCATGAGAAGTTTGACAGAACATTAACTTCTGTTGGCTTTGTCGTTAATGAGGCTGGCAATTGCATCTACTATCGCCATGGTGGGGGCGAAGGTGTTATATTATGTTTGTACGTGGACGATATCCTTATCTTTGGTACAAACATGAATGTGATAAATGAAGTCAAGTCTTTTCTGTCAAACAGCTTTGATATGAAAGATCTGGTAGAAGTTGATGTTATTCTGAATATCAAGCTGATTAAGCACGAGAGTGGGATTACTTTGATGCAATCACACTATGTTGAGAAGATCTTGAGCCGTTTCGGTTTCGTTGATGGCAAGTCTTCCCCAACACCTTATGATCCTAGTGTGACATTACGGAAAAACAAGAAAGAGCCGAAAGAACAATTGAGATACTCTCAAATGGTTGGCTCACTCATGTACTTAGCTAGCGTGACAAGACCCGACATCTCTTTTGCTGTGAGAAAGTTGAGTAGGTTCATGTCTAACCCGGGTACTGAACATTGGTGTGCACTTGAAAGGGTCATGCGCTATCTATGTGGTACAATGAGTTATGGGATACACTATTCGGCGCATCCAGCGGTGCTCGGAGGATATAGTGGTGCGAACTAGATCTCGGATGTAGATGAACTCTGCGCCACTAGCGGGTATGTATTTACCTTTGGAGGTGGCATGGTATCATGGAGATCTTGCAAACAAACCATATTGACAAGGTCGACTATGGAAAAGAACTTGCTGCTTTAGACACAACCACTATAGAGTCAGAATGGCTGCGTGAACTCTTGATGGACTTGCCGGTGGTTGAGAAACCTATGCCGGCCATCCTCTTGAATTGTGACAATCTAACTGTTATTGTCAAAGTGAACAATTCTAAGGATAACGCGAAGTCATCAAGACACATCAAGAGACATTTGAAGTCTGTCAGGAAATTGAGAAACTCCAGAGTAATTACTGTTACGTATATCCAAACTAACAAAAACCTGGCAGATCCCTTTACAAAGGTACTATCACGAAATGTGATAGAAAGTGCATTGAGAGAGATGGGTTTGAGACCCATGGATGTTACACAGTAGTGGTAACCCAACCTTTTTGATCGGAGATCCCGTGAATTAGGACCTAGGAAAAACAAGCTAGTGGTATGACGGAGGAGAGTATTAGACAACCCTCTCTATGTGAAGATGCACAACTCTCAAAATTTGTAAGGCAGGTTGGCAACATGCCTTAATGTGTTTCTGTTGGCTATGATTAGCAAAGATGGTGTCCTACAGAGCATTCTTGAAAGAACACACTTATACGAGTTCCGATTGTTAAATGTTGCAATCCATGAGTCTTGGGTGATCTCTAGTAAACTCATGAAGAGACCAAGTGAAATGGATCGTATGGGCACCTAGAGGGGGGTCAATAGGTGCTACTTTAAATTTTAATGCCTTTTCAATTTTAGGCTTGACACAAAGGTAAATTCTGTAGATATACTATTAGGAAGAATTTCCCTATATGCAAACCTAACTACTAGCGAGTAAAAGGCGAGTGGAAAGAGGAACGAGTGAACCGTAGTGAAGCACGCGGAGACACAAGATTTGTTTTACCGTAGTTCCTTCCTTGTTAAGGGAAGTACATCTGCGTTGGAGGGGTGGACGGTACTAAGACCACCACAACATAGGCCTCACCCTTTTATCCGATGGATCCTGCCACCAAAGGCCCGATCCACCTTTCCACTATAGGAACCCTTCGAGGCGGGAACCGGCGCCTTTACACAACTAGCAGGGCACAACTCCACAACCAAATTGGAGGCTCCCGTAATGACAACAAGTTGCCACAAGAACAAGTTATCAATAATAAAACACAAGATCTAGATATTGACAAGAATACTAGATTGAGGAATTCTCCAAATGAATGGAGAGGAGTTGATGCGCTTGATTCATGATGGCGATGAAGATTGTCTCCTCCTTCAATTTCCCCAAAGATCGAAGCCTTCAGGTGGTTGAAGTGGGAGATCTAGAGAGAGAGCTCGTGCAATGGGTCTGACACTTTTCGATTGAATCAAGAATTCTGAAAGGAGGGGATGAAGGAGCTTTTATACCCCCTGCACCCACTGAGCCGTTGGAGCCATTGGGGCCGGATTATCCGGCCTAAGTGAGGGCCGAATTATCCGGCCTGGGGAAAACACCGCCCCAGACTCGGATTATCCGGCAAATAATCCGCCCCCACATAGAGCCTCGCGCCGAGCCTGCCCTTGATCGTCTCATGGGGAACCAGATTATCCGGCCCTATGCGAGGGCCGGATTATCCGGCCAGGGAAGGAAAACCCGCCCTGTTCGTATTTTCTGGGAGAAAATTCGAACCGACTCAGAGCGTCGCGCCTTGGCTGCCTTTGATTGTCTTTTGGGGGCCGGATTATCCGGCCCCATGCGAGGGCTGGATTATCCGGCTAGGGAAGAAAAAGCCGCCCCTGTTTGGATTTTCCGGGAGAAAATCCGAACCCACTCAGAGCATCGCGCCTTGGCTGCCTTTGCCAAATGAGGTAGACTGGATTATCCGGCCCCTGATGGGGGCGGATAATCGACCCCCCAAACACACAATCACTCCCTGCACACTTGGCATACATGAGAAAAACTCCATGGTATTGTTATCTAACACTCAAAACATAGGGAACCACGTAATCATCTTTCAATCTCCCCCTTTTTGGTGTTAGATGACAATACTAGGATTTGCAGGATAGATCTAACAAGATTTTAAAGAATGAAAAGGACTCCCCCTCAATGTGTGCATACTAAAAAATTGCATTTGATTACAAATACACACAAGAGGGTATAAGTCTATTTCATTTGAACATAAGTGAAAAGCTCATACCACCGGTAGGGAGATAGATGCGTCCTCAAGGAATTATAAGAATATCCAATGATAGTCAACATGAGCATCTCCCTTGATATAGATATCCAATGGCCATAATGATATCCAATAAGATACATGACTGCATATGAATGATCCACACAATAAATCCATAGCCACACAGACAAAGTCTCATACAAACCAAACCACAAATTAAAGTTCAACGCTAAATGGGCACAAGCGAGAAACCGACGACTAGAAAAAGTGCAAAAGCTTGTGCCCGACCCATGCAAATCCTCGGAGACCTAATAGAACTACTTCTCCCCCTTTGGCATCGAGACGCCAAAAAGGAAGAAGAGCGATGCTAACGCCCCAAGGGATCACTCGTAGTCTTCTTCCTCGTCCTTGTCACTGTCCTCGTCCTCATCCTCAAGCTCCTCGGTGTCATCATCCTCATCATCAGCAGCGTCCGCAGACGGAAATAGGTGGCGCCCCAGGTCTCCATAGTTAAGCCCAGAGGAATAGTTCCACCGAGCATATGGCATGGGAGGAGTAGGAGCAGGAGATCTCCAGAAGCACCGGGCACATGGTGAAGGATGAGCTGCCGAGAGTGAGCCAACTCATGACGCTACTTGTAAGCCTCGTACTGGCCCTTGCGGGTGTCCACGCCCATGCAAAGGATGTTCCGCTTGAACCAGTTCATCTGCTTGATCTCACGAGCAATGGGAGGCACTGGAGGTCTACGAGCACTAGCACGAGCATCCCTCATGAGACCCTCAGGAGCAGAGGAGGGGTGAGAGGTCTTCCTAACCTTGGTGTAGATCTTCTTGGCCTTGTGCATAACATCAATATCGAATTCTTCAGAGGGAAGAAGGTGCTTGATCAACATCATGATGGATGGAGCATAAGGAATGGATAGCCTGTTGAAGATCGCATCAGTCAACTCATGGTAAATGAAGTCCATCACATCTAGCTGGTACCGCACAGACTCATCCTCGCAAGATGCAACCTCATGAGAGAAGGCTAGGAGTCATTGCTGTCATTGTTGCCGCCACTCAGGGTGATAGAATCACGGAAGAGACCGACCAAGGAAGCATATAAAGGAGAAAGACCAGCAAGGGTGCCCACAATACCATTGTCTTCGGTGCACGGAGAAAGGACAACATCTTTATTGGGCTTGAGTTAGGTGATGATGCGGTAGCCACTAGCATGGTCCCTGTGGCAGAAGGAGTAACCAAGCACCTCAGCAAAAACACGGAAATCAGCTTGCATAGGCCGGTCACGAGTCATCCAGTTCATGTTGCGGTGCTCATCACAGCAAATGACCAGGGTGGAGAAGAACTGCTTCACAATCTCAGAATCATAGGAGCATTGGAGAGCCATGAGATGGTGCAGCCCCATACTCTCAGACACATACATGGCATCAACCAGGTGAGGCTTCTCCAAGGCCTCAACAAGAATTAGAGGATGCATAGGCCGAATCTTCTATTGAGCATACACATCTTCATAAATCCCCTTTTGTTCAGCACACCAAAATCGAGAGTCACCCAGCTCAGTATCATGCGGCACTTCATCAAACAGATCCCGATGGAAAATGGAGGAGAAGGTAACAGGATCCATCTTCTTATAGTTAAGCTTGGGCCCTTTGCCCTTCCTCTTGGAAACACCCTTCCTATCCATCTTTGCTTGTTTAGCCATGCGCTTCTCCTCGTTGTTTCTTCTCCTCAGCTCAACCTTGTCCACTAAGTTACCCTCACCACCGTCCTAAAAGTATTTACCACGAGGATGGCGCTTGTAGATCTTAGGAGCACTGGAACTACCTGTGAAGAGAACAAGACGGATAGCATGGGGATAAGCACACACACAAGTCCAAGAGAGAACGTAGAAATAGTAGACAAGCAGTTCATAGTCCAAACATACTCAAGGCACAAATCCATACGAGACCGAACCAGTTTTTAGTCTGTCAGGCTAGATTATCCGGCCTGGCCAGGGGCAGATAATCCGGCCCTGGCAGAAATTTCCAGAATCGCCTAGATTGAGTGCAAAAAAGTAGACCGGGCCTAGATACTGCAAGACTACAAATTCTACGTGAAACAACATCCTTCTAGACAATGTTCCACCCAACTATCAACACATCTAGCCAAAGATGGGGAGAGTGGGAGTTACCCTCACTCATTGGAGGAAAAACGCGGAGGAGAAGGTACCCGGAGGCGCGGAGAAGAAGATCCGGGGAGGACCGGAAAATCCGGTGGACGGAGAGGCTCCGGGGAGGGTGGGGGACGGCAGGCGGCGGCTGGGGAGAGGGAGTGGGTCATGGGAGAAGTGCTGCTCATTATGAGCTCTTGATGTCTACGCACTTCTATTCTTGTAGACAGTTGTTGGACCTCCAAGTGCAGAGGTTTGTAGAACAGCAGCAAGTTTTTCCTTAAGTGGATCACCCAAGGTTTATCGAACTCAGGGAGGAAGTGTTCAAAGGTATTCCCTCTCAAGCAACCCTGCAATCAAGATACAAGATGTCTCTTGTGTCCCCAACACACCCAATACACTTGTCAGATGTATAGGTGCACTAGTTCGGCAAAGAGATAGTGAAATACAAGTGGTATGGATAATTATAAGTGGTAACGGTGATAGAAAATAACTTGATGGCATGGAAGAGACTAAAGGCAAACTGAAATAAAGATGGAAGCAAGCAAACATATAACAGATCTAGTAGCAAACGGTGTTTCAGTGCTTAGAAACAAGGCCTAGGGATCATACTTTCACTAGTGAACACTCTCATATAAATATATTCTTCTTTATGATACTACTCTTAACTACTCTCCGGTTGGACACTCTAATCGATGGTAGGGCTATAACAGCACACCGCAAAGTTCATATTTCCCATCTAGAAAACCCCACACTGTCACCTTGAGCACTAGATGATTCCAACAAACACCACAATTTCATAGAAACATCCAACTCCAAATATAACTCATAAAAAGTATTTGTAATCTCTAGCCTAAGTGCCACCATGGTGTGCACGCTGTCACTTTTACACACATGGGGAGAGCAGAGATCTAATAAAGCACTTGAGTAGCAAGGTAGATCTATAGATTACAAGCTCATGATCTCAATAAGATCATGCATAGAGAGAGAGATGAACACATAGCTACCGGTAGAACCCTTAGCCTCGAGAGAGAACTACTCCCTCCTCATCATGGGAATCAGCAACGGTGATGGAGATGGTGGTGGAGATCGATGGAGATGGCTCCGGGGGCACTTCCCCGTCCCGGCAGGGTGCCAGAATAGAGACTTTCTGTCCCCCGAATCTCCCCTTCAGTGGCGGTGGCGCTACGGAACTTTTTCGTGGCTGGAGGCCTGATGATCTAGGGTTTATGCCTCGGGAGGCTTCTTATAGGCCAGAGGGCAAGGTCGGTGGGCGACCAGGGGGCCCACACCATGGGATTGTTCGTCTGTGGTACCAAAGTTGGCAGGCCAGCGCATGGCGGTACCTAAGTTCCTTGAAATTACCGCGTTTCAAAAAGTTGGGCCGCCAACTACTGAGAGGGGCCATTTCGAGGCAAACTCATCTCACCCCTGCCAAATACAAACATTTCGTTAAACCGCCCCGTGAAGTAGATGGTCGGGACCCACATGTCGGTTATCTGTCCGTGACGCGGGCACCAACGCGGCAACCTCTTAGGAAAATCGAGTAGCTAAGTGGATTGGATGCGTTGACCAATTTCACAAATCCATTCCCAGCTTTCCCCTAGCACCGGCGGCGTCGGAATCCACCCTCCAGACAGGACGATCTCTTCGGACATTTGACTTCCGGGGCCAAGTTGCTGCGCCCAGTTGCTGCGCCCAGTCGCTGATACCGAGCTTCAATGGCGCATGCCGTAGCCGCCGTGGCGAGGCTCTAGCCCGCCTCCGCCACCGACGAGCCGAGCAGTTCGGAGGATGGCAGATCCTACTATCAAGGAAGAAGAAGTTCTACCTACAAGCGGGTGAGCTACCCTTCTCTTTGCTATTTGCACTAATTACAACTACTAGTTGGCTACTGAACCTCAAATTCTTCGTTAGTCCAACGCTGACAAATATATTTTGTCCACAGTTTTCTATCAAGTGAGATCTGCGCGGACCCCCTTACCTGGTTACGGTAGTCCTCTACAGGTACGACTCCATGGGCAAGTGGTATGGAAGCCATTGTTTCACGATGGAAGAAGCGCCTGCGCAGATCTGCACTATATCTGGTATGGTTGCTGCTCTGTGTAATCATGTTGAAGTATGGCCGAAACATACTGCAAAGTTTAGCTTCATGGATGAACGTGGCATCATGGTTCCTATATTGTGTGACATTCAACTAATTGGCTTGATGAAAAGGTATGCTTCGGATTGCATGTTTGAGCTGAATTGTGATGTACTGGATGTGGAAGCTGCTGCAACTGGGAGTTGCCCTTCTATTCTTGGACATGGTGGTTGCTCGAACGCAATTAGCTCCTGGTAAGCAAAGGTCGCTTGGGGTTCGCATGTTTGTGCTGAATTGTAATTTTTGTTTTATTTACTCTGTAGATATTGGGCAGTTATGCAACAGTCTTGTTTCTTTGACAAGAAGCGCCGCAAGGTTAGAAACATGACTACCGGGTCAGTCATTTTGCTGCCGAAGAAATTAAAAACGAGTGGAAAGATGATGTTGTACACGATTCTAGTGCCCATTGTCCCGGCGATGCAGAGTATGTGAAGCTAAGAAAATTGGCACCGAGGAAGAGGAAGAAGGCAGGAAATGAAGAAGCCATTGGATGTGAAGGCTTGGCACACAGGCTGCGGAAGAAGGCTGTTGGCAATGAAGATGCAGAGTAGTGTGTTGAACTTGAACCTATATATGTAATTCTATTAAATTCTGGAGCTCTGTGTGTGGCACGTTGCTGGGCGAAACAATCTACACACATTCTCTGAGTAAAATGTAGCGCGACTTAAGGTTTGGAAACGCTCGAGTCAGTAGTTGAATCCAAAATTGTGATTGTGCAACTGCTATCTGAAAACAAGGATCCACCGGTTCCATGATTGCTGAGGGATAGGAGGTCTCCAAATACGACGGAATGTAAGTGGCATAGAAATAAATTATTTAAGCTGCCACACTCCACGAAGCAGCAACTTATTTCAGATGCTGCACAACAACGTGGCAACATAAATAACAATGTTCTCACCGATAATGCCCAGATGAGGAGGAAATGGGTACCACTTTCTGGCCTAATCTTGATCCCGTTTATCTCACCACCTCTCTGCTCCTGCATCCCCTGCATCTGGCGAAGCTCCCGGATCTCCAGTAACAGGGTGTATGTGCTTCCACTTTATAAATTGTGGTTGTGCCATTTGCATGCGGCCAAATCCACGTAGATTACGTTTAAACAAACCACCAATGTCAGAATACACTAGTAGAAAAGGGGTCTTTGGTCCACGGTCACGTTCCCAATCCACGACAGAGATCTAAATCGAGGCAGAAATTGATCTAAATCACAAATTCTTCCACAAATTAATCGAGACATAGATCTAAATTGAGACATTTCATTAATTCAACCACAAATTCTTCTAAACAAAGGTGTGATTTCACATCCTACATCAATTCAACCACTAGTCAACAATTTCACTTCCGCTGCCACTGTCCTTCGAGCTGCTGGCTTCCTCGTCTTCGTCGGACGGAACCTCCATGATTTCCACATTGTACGCGAGGCAGAGCACCTCTTCACGGTGAGCAACGGCGATGACGATGAACTTGGTCCATCTAGGGTCGGACCAGAACCTCTCCCGCCCTTCTCGGTTGCGGAGATCCTGGTCGACCACGCACCCGTAAACGATGTTGTTGCCAATCATGGCCTTCCGCTCCTTCTTGAACAGCGCCGGCCAGTACGGTCTGGCCGCACATACCGGGGCGGTGCCCTCTTCCATGCGGGCATCTGGCGGCGGCGCGCCGCGAGTTCCTCTCCATCACTGCTCCGCCGGGGACGAGGAGCGGAGCCACCGGCACCCCCGCATAGCTGATGCGCCATCCGTGGGGCACCGTCGCGGCCGGCGGCGCGAGGATATCGAAGTGCGCGAACATCACCGCCTCGTAGAAGTTCAGCGAGGGCATCTCCATGGCGGCGCGGTGGAGATTGGAGAGGGAGCGAGGGGGTGGACGGAGCGGTGGAGATTGGAGAGGACGAGGGGATGGGCGACGAAGCGACGAGCTGTGGCGCCTCCTATTTGTACACGAGGATGACGAAGCGACGGGCGGAATGTCCAAGTGGCATTGGTCAGACAAAAGGAAGTAATGCGGGGTTAAGACAGATTAACGGGCGACCAATTTTTTTACTACCAGGACTCCAGGGCCAATAGTTCAGACCGCTAGGTCAACAAGTACAACTATTACAACTTAAAAAGGCATGGGGCTTAAGCTGAATAGAACTAGTTAACACACATCTCCTTGATCTTCCTAATCTTAGCCCTATGCGCATCTTCTTGCGAGAGCAAGGATCGAATCGTCTGTTCCTTCCTTTTAGCATCTTCCTTGCACAGCTTCAATTGTTTCTCTGCATCTTTCCTATGCACTTGTCAATACTCGTAGTTGTGAACTGCAGGACTTTGGCCTGGTGAAGATCCTTCCTTGCTTGAGTCAGTTCTTGCTCTGCTTTAGCCTTCAGGGCCAATGCTGCGTCCCTCTCCTTCTCCACATTGCTAACCTTGTCTTCCACCCCCATGAGATCTCGCTTATGCTTGGTCGTGTCAACTGGTTCCCATAGCTTCATCTCAACACTGTCAAGAAGTGAGCTGAATGTGGATTCTTTCAACTCAACAGTCATTTCCCATAGTTTGTCCAGCGTTTGTGCATCGATTTGGGCCACTCTGGATCTACCCATTTGACAACACCGCAACTTCCGCTTCACATCATTGCACGATGTCCTTGACACCTTAGAAACCTCATGCATGCGTTTCGTCCTTCGAACGCTACAAATTTAGCGGGCACATATCCATGTTTACATAGCAGAGGACTGTCTTCATCTGCTAAACCGTGATAGTCGGCGTCATACATCGTCTGGTTGGCCTAACACATCATACGCGCATGAGTAAACGGAGTAGATCTGGCTCAAAAAATAGATAACTGGCCACAGATGATAGAGATAGAGATGAGACAACTCACATCGAAATCACCGTCCTTGTCATCACGACGCGTTTCCTCGTCGTCTCCCCTTGAACCCATGGCGAGAGGGGAGGGGGTGGCTACCGGAGAGGGGATTGGGATGGCGGCGCTGTCGGCTTGCGGCTACGGTAGGATGGGAGTGAAGTGGGGAATGTGGCTTCGAGGGGAAGGAAGAGAAGTACGGGAAGGAAGAGAAGTAATGGGGACGTGACACTGGGATATGGCCCGCTCAACTCGTGAGTCGTGACACTCGCAATAGGGGAGCCCCCGGTGTTGCCAGTTTGTCCAGAGCAAGCGTGGCCAATCATGCCGCAGAACAGACTACTCGCGGATCGATCTCACGAAAACCATCCCAATCGTCCAAGCGCCCCGATCGAACGGTATGTAACAATCGACAAGCAGAACAACTGTGTTAGGGCGTGCCTTCTAGAAGACTCGGTCTAACGCTAAGGTTATGTCTCTCCTAATGTTAATTAGTATCCATATGCGGTTTATGATAAGAACATGCATCACATGACACGGGTGGATCTAGCTGTGGTTAATGAGAAGAGAAGACATGCAATGACACTGGTGATATGTGGTTTGTGGGAAGAACACACATGCAATGACTCTAGTGATATGTGGTTTGTGGGAAGAACGGACAGGCAATGACTCTAGCTGTGGTTAATGAGAAGAGCACACATGCAATGACACTGGTGGATCCATGTGTGGTTAACAATAAGAACACACATGCAATGACTATGGATGTGGTTAATGATATAGTTTGTAAGAAGAACACACATGCAATGACTCTAGCTGTTGTTCATGAAAAGAGCAGACATGCGATGACTCTAAAAGTGGTTCATGAAAAGAGCAGACATGCAATAACACTGGTGGATCCATGTGTGGTTCATGAAAAGAAACCACATGCAATGACTCTGGTGGATCCATGTGTGGTTCATGAGAAGAACACACATGCAATGACTCTGGTGGATCCATGTGTGGTCTGTGGGAAGAACACACACGCGATGACACTAGGTGGATCCATGTGTGGTCTGTGGGAAGAACACACATCCAATGATACAGGTGATATGTGGTATGTGAGAAGAACACACATGCAATGACTCTAGCTGTGGTTCATGAAAAGAGCAGACATGCGATGGCACTCGTGGATCCATGTGTGGTTCATGGGAAGAACACACATGCAATGACACTGGTGGATCCATGTGTGGTCTGTGGGAAGAACACACATGCAATGACTCTGGTGATATGTGGTTTGTGAAAAGAGCACACATGCAATGACTCTAGTTGTGGTTAATGAGAAGAGCATACATGCAATGACACCGGTGGATCCATGTGGGGTTAATGAGAAGAACACACATGCAATGACACTGGGTGTGGTTCATAATATGGTTTGTGAGAAGAACGCACATGTAATGACACTGGTGGATCCATGTGTGGTCTGTGGGAAGAATATACATGCAATGACACCGTGTGTGGTTAATGAGAAGAACCCACATGCAATGACACTGGGTGTGGTTCATGATATGGTTTGTAAGAAGAACACACATCCAATGACTCTAGCTGTCGATCATGAAAAGAGCATGCATGCGATGACTCTAGCTGTGGTTCATGGGAAGAGCAGACATACAATGACACTGGTGGATCCATGTGTGGTTCATGGGAAGAACACACATCCAATGACACTGGTGGATCCATGTGTGGTCTGTGGGAAGAACACACATGCAATGACACTGGTGGATCCATGTGTGGTTCATGGGAAGAATACACATGCAATGACACCGGTGATATGTGGTTTGTGAGATGAACACACATGCAATGACTCTACTTGTGGTTCATGAAAAGAGCGGACATGCAATGACACTGGTGGATCCATGTGTGGTTCATGGGAAGAACACACATGCAATGACTCTGGTGGATCCATGAGTGGTCTGTGGGAAGAACACACATGCAATGACACTAGGTGGATCCATGTGTGGTCTGTGGGAAGAACACACATGCAATGACACTGGTGGATCCATGTGTGGTCTGTGGGAAGAACACACATGCAATGACTCTAGCTGTGGTTAATGAGAAGAGCAGACATGCAATGACACTGGTGGATCCATGTGTGGTTAATGAGAAGAACACACATGCAATGACACTGGTGATATGTGGTTTGTGAAAAGAACAGACATGCAATGACTCTAGCTGTGGTTAATGAAAAGAGCAGA
Source organism: Avena eriantha (assembly GCA_910589775.1). Taxonomy (NCBI): domain Eukaryota; kingdom Viridiplantae; phylum Streptophyta; class Magnoliopsida; order Poales; family Poaceae; genus Avena; species Avena eriantha. The sequence continues at coordinate 108,835,726 of OU342744.1, forward strand.
CATGCAATGACACCGGTGGATCCATGTGGGGTTAATGAGAAGAACACACATGCAATGACACTGGGTGTGGTTCATGATATGGTTTGTGAGAAGAACATACATGCAATGACACTGGTGGATCCATGTGTGGTCTGTGGGAAGAACACACATGGAATGTCACTGGTGATGTGTGGTTTGTGAGAAGAACACACATGCAGTGACGCTAGCTGTGGTTCATGAAAAGAGCAGACATGCAATGACACTGGTGGATCCATGTGTTGTTCGTGGGAAGAACACACATGCAATGACTCTGGTGGATCCATGTGTGGTCTGTGGGAAGAACACACATGCAATGACTCTGGTGATATGTGGTTTGTGAAAAGAGTAGACATGCAATGACTCTAGTTGTGGTTAATGAGAAGAGCAGACATGCAATGACACCGGTGGATCCATGTGGGCTTAATGAGAAGAACACACATGCAATAACACTAGGTGTGGTTCATGATATGGTTTGTGAGAAGAACACACATGCAATGACACTGGTGGATCCATGTGTGGTCTGTGGGAAGAACACACATGCAATGACACCAGTGGATCCATGTGTGGTTAATGAGAAGAACAGACATGCAATGACACTGGGTGTGGTTCATGATATGGTTTGTAATAAGAACACACATGCAATGACTCTAGCTGTCGATCATGAAAAGAGCACGCATGTGATGACTCGAGATGTGGTTCATGGGAAGAGCAGACATACAATGACACTGGTGGATCCATGTGTTGTTCATGGGAAGAACACACATGCTATGACACTGGTGGATCCATGTGTGGTCTGTGGGAAGAGCAGACATGCAATGACACTGGTGGATCCATGTGTGGTTCATGGGAAGAACACACATGCAATGACACCGGTGATATGTGTTCTGTGAGAAGAACACACATGCAATGACTCTAGCTGTGGTTCATGAAAAGAGCAGACATGCAATGACACTGGTGGATCCATGTGTGGTTCATGGGAAGAACACACATGCAATGACTCTGGTGGATCCATGTGTAGTCTGTGGGAAGAACACACATGCAATGACACTGGGTGGATCCATGTGTAGTCTGTGGGAAGAACACACATGCAATGACACTGGTGGATCCATGTGTGGTCTGTGGGAAGAACACACATGCAATGACTCTAGTTGTGGTTAATGAGAAGAGCAGACATGCAATATGTGTGGTTAATCAGAAGAACACACATGCAATGACACTGGTGATATGTGGTTTGTGAGAAGAGCAGACATGCAATGACTCTAGCTGTGGTTAATGAAAAGAGCAGACATGCAAGGACACCGGTGGATCCATGTGGGGTTAATGAGAAGAACACACATGCAATGACACTGGGTGTGGTTCATGATATGGTTTGTGAGAAGAACACACATGCAATGACACTGGTGGATCCATGTGTGGTCTGTGCGAAGAACACACATGCAATGACACTGGTGATATGTGGTTTGTGAGAAGAAGACAGATGCAGTCACTCTAGATGTGGTTCATGAAAAGATCAGACATGCAATGACACTAGTGGATCCATGTGTGGTTCATGGGAAGAACACACATGCAATGACTCTGGTGGATCCATGTGTGGTGTGTGGGAAAGAACACACATGCAATGACTCTGGTGATATGTGGTTTTTGAAAAGAGCAGACATGCAATGACTCTAGCGGTGGTTAATGAGAAGAGCAGACATGCAATGACACCGGTGGATCCATGTGGGGTTAATGAGAAGAACGCACATGCAATGACACTGGGTGTGGTTCATGATATGGTTTGTGATAAGAACACGCATGCAATGACTCTAGCTGTGGTTCATGAAAAGAGGAGACATGCAATGACACTGGTGGATCCATGTGTAGTCTATAGGTAGAACACACATGCAATGACTCTGGTGATATGTGGTTTGTGAAAAGAACAGACATAGCTGTGGTTAATGAAAAGAGCAGACATGCAATGACACCGGTGGATCCATGTGGGGTTAATGAGAAGAACACACATGCAATGACACTGGGTGTGGTTCATGATATGGTTTGTGAGAAGAACACACATGCAATGACACTGGTGGATCCATGTGTGGTCTGTGGGAAGAACACACATGCAATGACACCGGTGGATCCATGTGTGGTTAATGAGAAGAACACACATGCTATGACACTTGGTGTGGTTCATGATATGGTTTGTAAGAAGAAGACACATGCAATGACTCTAGCTGTCGATCATGAAAAGAGCACGCATGCGATGACTCTAGCTGTGGTTCATGGGAAGAGCAGACATACAATGACACTGGTGGATCCATGTGTGGTTCATGGGAAGAAAACACATGCAATGACACTGGTGGATCCATGTGTGGTCTGTGGGAAGAACACACATGCAATGACACTGGTGGATCCATGTGTGGTCTGTGGGAAGAACACACATGCAATGACACTAGTGGATCCATGTGTGGTTCATGGGAAGAACACACATGCAATGACACCGATGATATGTGGTCTGTGAGAAGAACAGACATGCAATCACTAGTGCACACCCCCCCCCCTCTAAAACCGGTTTGGAGGGCCCTCTAACAGCGGTTGTAGAACCGCTGTTGAGGGTTCGGTGTTAGAGGGCCCCCCCTTTAACACCGGTTCTTATACGAACCGGTGTTAAAGGGTGGCGCACGTGGGGCTGCCGCAGGGCTCAGGGCCCCCCCTTTAACACCGGCTCGTAACACGAACCGGTGTTAAAGTTTCTGTGCCGCGGCAGGAAAAAGAGATAAATCTCTGCCGCGGCAGGAAAACGGCCTAAATCTCTGCCGCGGCAGAGTTCTGCCCCTGCCCCGTTCTGGGCGTATTTCTGCGGCGCGGCGGGGACGGGGAGGGGGGGAGGGGGAATCGATCGGGAGCGGTATACACATATATCGTCATCGGTACATACGAGTACATGAATAATTAAGCAACTATTATTATACACAATATCGTCATTGTGTGGTATTCTCCGTAAACGTTGAAGCATCAAGTACAAGACAAACACGTTCAAGCATATATACAACATTCATTTTGGTGGATATCTAAAGAGTTCTCCGCCAGGCGTGACGACCTCATCAAGTATGAACCCCGCCAATTCCTCTTGAATGGCTCGTATGCGGTCAAATGGTAGGAGTTGGTCCTGCATCCGTTCGATCTGAATATATATGAAGAATGGGGTCAATATATATATAAGAATAAAACTCAACACAATTGATGGTAATAAAATAATGTTGTGTACTTTGTTTACTTACTCTAAGTTGTTCTAGTGCGGCTTGGCCCATCGCACATATCGTGTTGCGAATGAACTCGCAAACATAGTACCCACATAAGTTATTGCCGTGTCCCTGATGCGCGCACTTTACAAGAATAGAGAGTTCAATCAAAATAATAATCAATAAAGCATGATATAATGGAATTGGAAGCAGAATCAAAGAGATATGCAGACCTAGCTAGCTAGTATTACTTACATTTTGGTCTAGAAATTTTAGTTCTTCTGACCATTCACCCACGGCCCTGCCCGTGAACCTTTTCCAAACCCTATCCGGCAAAGAAAATGGATAAAGGAGTAATTAATTACTTGTTGTCATGAAAGTTGCCGATCTAGTGCGATAATATGATTGAATTATCTCTGGAGCATCTCTCTAAAGTCTGCCCATAGCTCTTTTTCTTTTCGTAACGAGTCCATGACAAGGACTTTTCCTGAGTCAGGTTGAATGACTAGCAGAATAAAGTGGAACCTACGCACGCATAACTCATCATCAGTTACACTTAACATCGAGTAAGCCGAAACAGAATGTGTACAAGAGAGGGTAACACTACTCACGAGAAGTTGTAAGGCAATAGTATTTCCCATTTGGTTTGTTGTCTCAGTAAAGACCTTAGCAATAAATCTTCTGTTTGCCCGGGTTTGGTTCTTACCACTTCTTCATGAACTCTATTTGGGTCAACGAACCCAATGTCAAAAGGTCCTCCTTTCATGCATTCCATAACCTTTTTCCTGCATAATAGTATATACATATATGGTGAGCATATATATATACATGCAATTAATGAAGTGAATGAGATGAGATAGAAAATACAGAAATAGTACTTACACACAATAAAGGCTGATGGCAGCTTTGTCGAGTTCCTTCTGATTGAATAGAAAATGCAAGTCTTGAATGTTGAAGTTGATCTCGTCGTCTCCGCACAAGAAAATCTCATCTCTTATATGCGCCGTGATCCATTCTTCCTTTCTCGTCTTGCAGAAATCAAGGTACCACTTGTGCAATCTTCGCATCTTTGTTGGTAGATTCTTGAGCTCCTCTTTCTTGACGAGATTCTTCCCATACTTCCATGGCTGTATGGGGTTGGCATCGCATTTGGGAAAGTTGTCTCCCATGATGTTCAAGTATGCAATGTAAGTCATCCCCATCTCATTGGCCTTTCTTTGTAGCTCTACCTCGTAATCATTTACGGGAGGAGCGTCCCGTGTGTCGAACACTTGGAGCAGGGCGCATGATTGGTTTTCCTGCTCTCCGAGCATGGGAACTGTTTTTTGGAGTGCCGCATGACTGCTACTTTTAGTCTCCCTACGGCGCCTTACATCCGCCTTCAAAATCTGGCGCTCGTAGTCCGGCACAAGTGGGGTTTCAGGTTTCAAAATATTTTTGTAAAACTTCTCCACCACCGCCGGATCTATTTTCTCCTTTGGCTCGGCCCGTCTAGGTGCAAAGAATTTCTTGACCTCTTCTTCCAAGATCCTATTGGTCTCCTCGTCGCTGCGATTCCACGGTAAAACCGGCAATGGCTTGGCGGAAGGCTGCGGGACGTAGTTTTTTGAACTCTTTGGCGTACGGTTTCCTGCGGATTTCTTTGTGGCAGTGCTAGTGATGCTCTTCGTGGCAGTGCTCTTCCGCTTACGCTGAGGAGATGGCTGAAGCGCCGGAGATGGCTGCCGCGCAGGAGATGGCTGAAGCGCCGGAGATGGCTGCCGCGCAGGAGATGGCTGAAGCGGCTCAGACTGCTGACGCTGCGGAGACGGCGGGGGTGCCAGTGGCCTCCAATTTGGAAGCACGATGTGTTCCTTCTTCCAAAGAATGGTTGTTTTCACTGCAAATTTGAGTTGAGTTTCCCCTTCACCTGTAGCATGGTCAAGCTGTGCTTCCTCATATTCCTTCACAACCTCATCCACCCCGACAATAACATAGCCATCTGGAATCGGTCGGCAGTGGTAAGTTCCACCTACAGGAGGTAAGGCATAGCCGACAGCCACCTTAATGGATAAGCCCATTAATCTCACATGCAGCTCAGCGTGTTCGCTCTCCGTGATCTCATCCACGGGGTATCGAGGACCCGCCATTTCAAGCGTGGGCTGCACGTTCTCCGTGGAAGCCACGCTGCTTTTCTGCGCAGAGTCTGGGCCGCCGGCAGATTCCAATGCAGGCTCTTCGTGCCGCTGAGATGGGCCGGTAGCTTGATGGCTCTGTTGTGCATTCACTTGCGCCTGCAGCGCCACAAGTGCATGTTCTATCTGTGTCATCCGCTCTGTACGCTCTTTTTCTTTTCTGTCGCGCCATCTGTAAGAGTCGCTCCACTCGGCAAACCCATCCTTCCACGTCATACCCCCTGTGCCTCGTGCATGTCTAGGGTGTTCTTTTTTACCGATGGCGCGTGTGAGCTGGTCATTGTCTCTGTCGGGATGGAAGGTCCTGGCGGCTGTCTCCTCGTATGCCGTGATGAGTTCAGTGACGGGTTTGGCAAGGAGGGTTGGGAAGATACACAATCCTGTTTCTGGGTCCAACCTTGCCCCGATTCCATAGAACCAAGTCTTTGCACGTAGGTCCCACCCATGTGTCTGGGGTGTGATCCCTCTGTTGCGCAGGGCCTTCTCAGCTTCCTCCCACTTAGGCCTCTGAGATATGTAGCCACCTGACCCTGTCCTCTGGTGATATTCCTTCTTCTGGGCATTTAGCGTATTGGTTTCTGACCTCTTTGTAGCTATAGCACCTTTCTTGTATGCCACAAATTCGCGCCAGTGAGGTCTTATCTTCGCATAATATGCGTCTTCGAAATCTGAAGTCTCGTGAGCTTTGACAAATTTGTTCAATTTTGTCTTCCAGTTGCGGAAAGCGTCAGCCATCTTCTTTAGAGTCCACTCTTTGACCTTTTCCTTTATAACCGGTTTGTTTTCATCCTCCTCTGGCGGAAGGGTGAAATTTACCAACAGCGAATTCCAAAGCGTTTCTTTGGATCTTTCATCGACAAAGGTACCGTCGCCCTTCTTTGGCTTATTCCAATATTCAATTATGATTGGGATTTGGTCCCTAACAAGAACTCCAGCCTGACGTACAAATTTGTCTGTGGCCTTCTTGGGCTCCATCGGCCTGCCATCAACACGGACTGCTTCGATCGTGAACTTTGCACGATCTTTCAACCGATGGCTCACGCCTCGCTTGCTCTTTTTCGTAGAAGAAGATGGTTGCTGGCTGGTCGATCCAGAGGGCTAAAATAAGAAAGAAGCGTTAATTAATACATGTAGAAGAAGATTGTTGGTGGAAGTCAGCAGAGGCTTAATCAATGCATATACCTCGCCGGACTTTGTAATCACTAAATTGCGTTCACCGGAGTCTTCATCTTCTCCATGACTACTTGAGTTGTCATCATGTCCCTCCAAGTTCAGATATTGTGAGGTGTCCTCATCGATAATGTTCTCCATTATTTCTTCTTCTTCAAGGTTTCTACTAAGTGGATCCATAGTTTCTAAAACAATAATATTATCTAGAGTAAGAGAGTAAACATTCAAGTGGACTTGGATTCATACACAAATATACATATTATTCATACAAAAATACATAAATAAATACACAAATGAAATTAAAACCCTAAGGATGCTTGATCATTTTAAACGAGTTCCGAGGGGTCCAAACCCTAATTCGGAGAAATCCCGGATGCATATGAGAGGGGCTAGCTACAGTGGCTAACCGGAGGATGCTCCAGAAAGCGGCGGCTGGCAGCGCTGGAGAGCGACCTAGGGCGCGCGAGGTAGCGGGTTCGCCTCAGCGTGACGCGGCCTACCTAAAACGGGCGGCGCCACTACCTAGGGGTCACCGGAGCGACGTTAACGGCGACAGCCAGCGGCGGCGCTTGCAGAGCAGCGAGGTGACGACCCTAAACTAATACTAACTATAAAATACACTAAATAACCCTAAAGTAAATACACTAAACTACACTAAATAAATAACCCTCAACTAAATAACCCTAAACTAAATAAATAACCCTAAACTAAATAAACCCTAAACTAATAACCCTAAACTAAATAAACCCTAAACTAATACTAACACTAAACTACTAATAATACACACTAAACTACACACTTATAAAATACTAATAACTAATTATATACATATATGCAACGAAAATACTAATAACTAATACATATATGCAACGAAAATACTAATAACTAATTATAAAATACTAATAACTAATACACACTAAACTACACATATAAAATACTACACACTTATGCAACGAGTTCCGAGGGATCCGAGCGGCGGCGACGGGGGTGGCGGCCGACGCGGGCGCACGCGATGGCGGACGGTGCTGGCGCGGCGGGGGGCGTCGACTGCGACGGCGACGGCTCGCGCGCGGGGAGGGGGGCGACGGCGCTCCCGCGGGATGGCGACGGTGAGGGCTGGACAGGCGCTTTCGATCTGGCTGGGGGCAAGAAGGAAGGGGAAGGCGCGCGTTATAACCCCCCCTTTAACACTGGTTCGTGGCTGGAACCGGTGTTAAAGGGGGGGAATTCGTTTCGCGCTCGCACCCCCCCCCTTTAACACCGGTTCCAGCCACGAACCGGTGTTAAAGGGGGGGTGTGCGCGCGCGAAACGAAATAAATGCGCCCCCCCTTTAACACCGGTTCGTGGCTGGAACCGGTGTTAAAGGGGGGCATTTATTTCATGCATTAAAGGGGTGGGGGCATTTATAATTCAAAAAATAGGATATGAATTTAGAAAATTCATATCTTATTCATTTCAACTCAGAAAAATATGAATAATATATCATAATTTTCAGAAAAATAATATCTATCCATTCATGTAAAAACATTTTATATTTACTTTAGATGAAAATTTTCAAAATGATTAAAACACTTACATATAAATTTTGATTATTCAATTCAAACAAAAATAAATTGTCAAATCCTAAAACTTTGAACATAAGAAATAATAAGCATCTAAAAAGGAATCTAACCCTATTTTATTAGAGCAAATCATATTTTATTTTGTATTAACATTTTTTAATTGATTGGATATTTAAATGCCGCATCTTTTGTATACACTTGAATCTGACAAAGCCTCGCTCAACTTGCATTGGATTTTTGATAAAATAGCATATTGTGAACCTAAAAATGATTTTTGTAAAAAATCATGAGCATCGTATCATGTACCTGTAGTTCATATCTGACCCACTTCCTACCGATTCGGCAGGAATTTGTCTTTTTCACCAGAGATGGACGGAAAGGTTTCAGATCCCCCTGTTGGTACATTGTCCATATAAGGTGGTCTAGTATTTTTGTAAAATGTGGTGGTGGTTTTTTGAATTAGCCATTTGGTGGTTGCTTCACAAAACCGTCCGTTTTTTATGCTTGGAAAATGGAAAATGCCTTTTTGGTGCAATAAAAAGGAAAACTTCCTCTTGCAACATTGTTTGCCATGCCATGATACATAAAAAGGAAAACTATGCCTTGATTCTAGCCATAACATTGGTCATTTGACCCGAAAGCCAAGAAACCTCGAATGAGATAGGTCATTTTGTGAAGGAGATAGAACTGGAATTAAAATACAGAATGCAACTAATAGTAAGTTACATAAAGCACGACTGAAAATTAAGATACATAAAAGAACTGAAAATTAAGATACATGGCCAGATTAAGTAACAATCGGCTGAACTTGTTTCGGAATGTTGGAGTGATTCAGTCATGCTCCTGCCTACACCTGTAATACTCGCCACTGTAGTCGTCGTACTCGTCGCCGCCGTCATCGCTGTCATCGTCGGGGTCGCCGTAATTGAACCTTGAAGGCTGAGAACGCGTGGGCTGGACTTGAGGGTAGCGCAGACAGGGGTTAGAGTCGGCGGCAGTGTCATAAGCCATGACGCTCTGGAGAGTCCGACCGTGCCACCATAGCCGACGGCCGGCCTCGTTGAAGTTCGGAGGAGGTGGGCCGTCCTCCTCGTGCCTGGCGAGCGCCCTCTCACGCCGATCCACGAAGAAGGCTTCCCAAGTAGGGAAATAGTCGGGATGCCATCTGGGATTCCTCCGCTGCTCCGGCGTGAGCTCGAAGTAGTAGTGGTTCGTGATGGCCATCCAGCGTGCCACACCTAGAGGGACAGGAGGAACCGGCATGCCTCCGGCGCTCAGCATCCAGCCGACGGGGACACAGTAGCCTGGCGGGCAGGCGTAGTTCGAGGTGCAAAGCGCCTCCGCCTCCCTGGGGGTTAGTGCTACGGTGGAAGCCATGGGAAAGAGTGATGAGGTTGCAGATATGAGTCTAGAGATGTGCAATGACAATGGAGGCCAACCCTACATATATATATAGTGAAGAACTGGCGGGAAGAACTGGAGGGAAGAACTGGCGGGAAGAACTGTCGGGAAAAAATGGCGGGAAGAAAAATGGCGGGAAGAAAAATGGCGGGAAATAATGGCGGGAAGAAAAATGAAGGGAAGAAATAGAAGGAAGAAAAATGGCTCATTTAATACATATACTGTTAACAGAAGAAATATGACATTGATTTCCATGTTGAGATACATATGTGTGCCAAAAATGGCTCAATTAATACATATAGTCAATCTTATGATCGCGTCGGCCGTAACCATGGAGTATCAACACCGTTTAACAGGATGGTTGGGTCAGTCTTCACTCTGAAGGGCGGAATTTCATCAAACTTATTATAATCTTCTGACATGTCTGTCTTGTCCTCCACTCCCACGATGTTTCTTTTCCCTGAAAGAACTATGTGACGCTTTGGCTCATCGTGTGATGTATCTGTTTGCTTATTTTTTCTTTTTTTCGGTTTGGTAGACATGTCCTTCACATAGAAAACCTGAGCCTTATCATTGGCTAAGACAAATGGTTCGTCTAAGTTCTTGTCTACCTTCATAAGATTGTTGAGATCCACCGTTGTCATTCCGTACTTCTTGTCTACCTCAACCCCCCCCCTCCTGTTAGCTTGACCCATTTGCATCGAAACAAGGGGACCTTAAAATTAGGTCCATAGTCAAGTTCCCATATCTCCTCTATGAACCCATAATACGTGGTCTTTTTCCCATTGTCTTCTGCTGCATCGAAGCGGACACCACTATTTTGGTTGGTGCTCTTTTTATCTTGGCCTATCATGTAAAATGTATTCCCATTTATCTCGTACCCTTGGAAAGTACATACAGTCGAAGATGGTGTCCTGGCCAACAAGTACAGCTGATCCCCAACAGTGGTGTTATTCGTGAGAAGTCTTTGCAGCCAGCCGCCAAAACTCGCCATGTGTTCACTTATAATCCATTCATCAGACTGCCCCTGGTGTTTGAGGCATATTAAATTCTTGTGTTCATTGATATACGGGGCAACCAAGATAGATCTTTGTAAAACCGTGTAGTGTGCTTGATTGAGAGAATGCCCGTCCCTACATATCATTGCTTTACATCCTAGGGTGCCTTTTCCACGCAGTCTCCCCTCATGTCGTGATTCTGGAACACCAATCGCCTTAAGGTCAGGAATAAAATCAACACAGAACTCAATGACCTCCTCTGTTACATAGCCCTTGGAGATGCTTCCTTCTGGCCTAGCACGGTTATGAACATATTTCTTTAAGACTCCCATGTACCTCTCAAAGGGGAACATATTGTGTAGAAATACAGGACCGAGAATGGCAATCTCTTCTACTAGGTGAACCAGGAGATGCGTCATAATATTGAAGAAGGATGGTGGGAACACCAACTCAAAGCTGACAAGACATTAGGCCACATCTGTCTGTAACCCTGGTAGGCTTTCTGGATCGATTACCTTCTGAGATATTGCATTGAGGAATGCACATAGCTTCACAATGGGTACTCAAACATTTTCAGGTAGACGCCCCCTCAATGCAATCGGAAGCAATTGTGTCATAATCACGTGGCAGTCATGAGACTTCAGGTTTTGGAATTTTTTCTCTGCCATATTTATTATTCCCTTTATATTCGACGAGAAGCCAGACGGGACCTTGATACTGCTCAGGCATTCAAAAAAGATTTCCTTCTCTGCTTTGGTAAGAGCGTAGCTGGCAAGAGTTAAGTGGCATCGTTTACCCTTCTCGTTCTCAGGATGCATAGGCTCTTCAGGGTCTTTCAGATGTTGCTGGTCCTGCCGTGCTTCCGGTGTATCTTTTGTCTTCCCATACACTCCTAGGAAGCCTAGCAGGTTCACGCAAACATTCTTCGTCACGTGCATCACGTCGATTGAAGAGCGGACCTCTAAGACTTTCCAATAGGGTAGGTCCCAAAATATAGATTGCTTCTTCCACATGGGCGTGTGTCCGGCATCGTCATTCGGAACAAATAGACTGCCAGGACCTTTTCCAAAGATTACTTCGAGGTCCTTGACCATACCAAATACCTCCTCACTGGTACAGAGGACAGGCTTCCTCCGGGGTTCTGCCAGACGTTTGAAATGCTTGCCTTTCTTTCTTACTGGATGCAGGTTCGAAAGAAATCGACGATACCCTAGGTACACAACCTTCTTACATTTATCCAAATATACACTTTCAGTCTCATCTAAACAGTGTGTGCATGCATTGTATCCCTTGTTTGTCTACCCTAAAATGTTACTAAGAGCAGGCCAATCATTGATGGTACCAAAAGCAATGCTCGTAGGTCAAATGGCTCCCCTTTGTGCTCATCCCACATACGTACACCTGGTTTGGCCCACAGCTGTAAAAGTTCTTCAACTAATGGCCTTAGGTACACATCAATGTCGTTGCCGGGTTGCCTCGGGCCTTGGATGAGCACTGACATCATAATGAACTTCCTCTTCATACACAACCAAGGAGGAAGGTTATAGATACATAGAGTCACAGGCCAGGTGCTGTGACTGCAGCTCTGCTCACCAAAAGGATTCATGCCATCTGTACTTAGACCAAACCTTAAGTTCCTTGCGTCACGTGCGAAGTCCGGGTACTCTCGCTCGACTTTTATCCACTGTGACCCATCAGCGGGGTGTCTCAACATCGCGTCTTTCTTACGGTCTTCCATGTGCCATCGCAACAACTTGGCATGCTCTTTATTTCTGAAGAGACGTTTTAACCGTGGTATTATAGGAGCATACCACATAACCTTGGCAGGAACCTTCTTCCTAGGGGCCTCACCCTCAACATCGCCAAGATCGTCTCGTCTGATCTTATACCGCAGTGCAGTGCATACCGGGCATGCATCCAAATTCTCGTACTTCTCACCGCGGTAGAGGATGCAGTCATTAATGCAGGCATGTATCTTCTACACGTCTAATCCTAGAGGGCAGACAACCTTCTTTGCTTGGTATGTACTGTCGGGCAACTCATTATTTCTTGGAAGAAGATTCTTCATTTTTACCAACAAGTTTGAAAATGCGCTGTCAGTCACACCGTTCTCTGCCTTCCATTGCAGCAAATCTAGTGTGGTACCTAGATTTTTGTGGCCATCTTCGCAAGTTGGGTACAACAATGTTTTGTGATCCTTTAACATCTGCTCCAGCTTCTCCTTCTCCTTTTCAGTTTCACATTCTTCCTTTGCATCAGTAATGGCCCGACCAAGATCGTCATCAGCGGGCCCATCTGCTGCCTCTTGATCTTCATTATCTACCCCCATTGCAGTATCATCATATTCAGGATACATATTATGATAGTTGTCATCATCCTCTTCTTCTTCGTTGTCTTCCATCACAACCCCTTTTTCTCCGTGCTTGGTCCAACAATTATAGCTGGGCATGAAACCGGATCGAAGCAGGTGGGCGTGAATGGTTCTAGTATTTGAGTAGTCTTTCTTGTTCTGACAATGAACACACAGACAGCACATAAAACCATTGTGACCACGGTTTGCATTAGCCACAACGATGAAATTTTGGAGGCCCGTAATGTACTCGGAAGTGCGACGGTCACCGTACATCCATTGCCGGTTCATCTGCATTAATATATAGTATATATCAAAAAATAATAGGGAGATGACCATTTATATATATACTACATCAATGACACATGAAAGGATAGTTGCCGACCTCGACCGAGAAGGAAAGAGCAACGAGAAAACTTATTTTGAGCTCTCGGGCAATTCACCGAACACCTCTTGTGCATACGAAAAAAAACACAAACTAGCACACTTCACACCCTCTTGCTAGGCTCCAAAATGAGATAGTGAAAAAATGGAAGAGTGGGGTGTGGGTTGTGGTGTCTTATATAGCCCCCCCCTTTAACACTGGTTCAAGCCACGAACCGGTGTTAAAGGGGGGGTTGTGCGGGCCACTGGTGCAGGGGCCTTTAACACAGGTTCGTGCCATGAACCGGTGTTAAAGGGGGGCTCCTTTTTGCTGCACGGGCCACGCTGGTACAGGCCCCCCCTTTAACACCGGTTCATAGAAGAACCGGTGTTAAAGCCCATTTCCAGGCTCAACCAAAGGCCTCGTTTCCACTAGTGAATGACTCTAGCTGTGGTTCATGAAAAGAGCAGACATGCAATGATACTGGTGGATCCATGTGTGGTTCAAGGGAAGAACACACATGCAGTGACTCTGGTGGATCCATGTGTGGTCTGTGGGAAGAACACACATGCAATTACACTGGGTGGATCCATGTGTGGTCTGTGGGAAGAACACACATGCAATGACACTGGTGGATCCATGTGTGGTCTGTGGGAAGAACACACATGCAATGACTCTAGCTGTGGTTAATGAGAAGAGCAGACATGCAATGACACTAGTGGATCCATGTGTGGTTAATGAGAAGAACAAACATGCAATGACACTGGTGATATGTGGTTTGTGAAAAGAACAGACATGCAATGACTTTAGCTGTGGTTAATGAAAAGAGCAGACCTACAATGACACCGGTGGATCCATGTGGGGTTAATGAGAAGAACACACATGCAATGACACTGGGTGTGGTTCAAGATATGGTTTGTGAGAAGAACACACATGCAATGACACTGGTGGATCCATGTGTAGTCGGTGGGAAGAATACACATGCAATGACAATGGTGATATGTGGTATGTGAGAAGAACACACATCCAATGACTCTAGTTGTGGTTCATGAAAAGAGCAGACATGCAATGACACTAGTGGATCCATGTGTGGTTCATGGGAAGAACACACATGCAATGACACTGGTTGGATCCATGTGTGGTTTGTGAGAAGAACACACCTGCAATGACACCGGTGGATCCATGTGTGGTTCATGGGAAGAACACACATGCAATGACTCTAGTGATATGTGGTTTGTGAAAAGAACAGACATGCAATGACTCTAGCTGTGGTTAATGGGAAGAACACACATACAATGACACTGGTGGATCCATGTGTGGTTAATGAGGAGAACACACATGCAATGACACTAGGTGTGGTTCATGATATGGTTTGTAAGAAGAACACACATGCAATGACTCTAGCTGTCGATCATGAAAAGAGCACCCATGTGATGACTCTAGCTGTAGTTCATGGGAAGAGCAGACATACAATGACATTGGTGGATCCATGTTTGGTTCATGGGAAGAACACACATGCAATGACACTAGTGGATCCATGTGTGGTCTGATGGAAGAACACACGTGTAATGACACTGGTGGATCCATGTGTGGTTCATGGGGAGAACACACATCCAATGACACCGGTGATATGTGGTTTGTGAGAAGAACACACATGCAATGACTCTAGCTATGGTTCATGAAAAGAGCAGACATGTAATGACACTGGTGGATCCATGTGTGGTTCATGGGAAGAACACACTTGCAATGACACTAGGTGGATCCATGTGTGGTATGTGGGAAGAACACACATGCAATGACACTGGTGGATCCATGTGTGGTCTGTGGGAAGAACACACATGCAATGCCACTGGTGATATGTGGTTTGTGAGAAGAACACACATGCAGTGGCTCTAGCTGTGGTTCATGAAAAGAGCAGACATGCAATGACACTGGTGGATCCATGTGTGGTTCATGGGAAGAACACACATGCAATGACTCTGGTGGATCCATGTGTGGTTTGTGGGAAGAACACACATGCGATGACACTGGGTGGCTCCATGTGTGGTCTGTGGGAAGAACACAGATGCAATGACTCTGGTGATATGTGGTCTGTGAGAAGAACACACATGCAATGACTCTAGCCGTGGTTCATGAAAAGAGCAGACATGCAATGACACTGGTGGATCAATGTGTGGTCTGTGGGAAGAACACACATGCAATGTCTCTAGTGATATGTGGTTTTTGAAAACAACAGACATGCAATGACTCTAGCTGTGGTTAATGAAAACAACAGACATGCAATGACACCGGTGGATCCATGTGGGGTTAATGAGAAGAACACACATGCAATGACACTGGGTGTGGTTCATGATATGGTTTGTGAGAAGAACACACATGCAATGACACTAGTGGATCCATGTGTGGTTTGTGGGAAGAACACACATGCAATGACACCGGTGGATCCATGTGTGGTATGTGGGAAGAACACACATGCAATGACTCTGGTGGATCGATGTGTGGTTAATGAGAAGAACACACATGCAATGACACTTGGTGTGGTTCATGATATGGTTTGTAAGAAGAACACACATGCAATGACTCTAGCTGTCGATCATGAAAAGAGCACGCATGCGATGACTCTAGTTGTGGTTCATGGGAAGAGCAAACATACAATGAAACTGGTGGAACCATGTGTGGTTCATGGGAAGAACACACATGCAATGGCACCAGTGATATGTGGTTTGTGAGAAGAACACACATGCAATGACTCTAGCTATGGTTCATGAAAAGAGCAGACATGCAATGACACTGGTGGATCCATGTTTGGTTCATGGGAAGAACACACATGCAATGACTCTGGTGGATCCATGTGTGGTCTGTGGGAAGAACACACATGCAATGACACTGGGTGGATCCATGTGTTGTCTGTGGGAAGAACACACATGCGATGACACTGGTGGATCCATGTGTGGTCTATGGGAAGAACACACATGCAATGACATCGGTGATTTGTGGTTTGTCAGAAGAACACACATGCAATGACTCTAGCTGTGGTTCATGAAAAGAGCAGACATGCGATGGCACTGGTGGATCCATGTGTGGTTCATGGGAAGAACACACATGCAATGACACTGGTGGATCCATGTGTGGCATGTGGGAAGAACACACATGCAATGACTCTAGTGATATGTGATTTGTGAAAAGAACGGACATGCAATGACTCTAGCTGTGGTTAATGAGAAGAGCAGACATGCAATGACACCGGTGTATCCATGTGTGGTTAATGAGAAGAACACACATGCAATGACACTAGGTGTGGTTCATGATATGGTTTGTGAGAAAAACACGCATGCAATGACTCTAGCTGTGGTTCATGAAAAGAGCAGACATGCAATGACACTCGTGGATCCATGTGTGGTCTGTTGCAAGAACACACATGCAATGACTCTGGTGATATGTGGTTTGTGAAAAGAACAGACATGCAATGACTCTAGCTATGGTTAATGAAAAGAGCAGACATGCAATGACACCGGTGGATCCATGTGGGGTTAATGAGAAGAACACACATGCAATGACACTGGGTGTGGTTCATGATATGGTTTGTGAGAATAACACACATGCAATGACACTAGTGGATCCATGTGTGGTCCATGGGAAGAACACACATGCAATGACACTGGTGGATGCATGTGTGGTTAATGAGAAGAACACACATGGAATGACACTGGGTGTGGTTCATGAAAAGAGCAGACATGCAATGACACTG
This sequence comes from Avena eriantha, assembly GCA_910589775.1. Classification (NCBI taxonomy): domain Eukaryota; kingdom Viridiplantae; phylum Streptophyta; class Magnoliopsida; order Poales; family Poaceae; genus Avena; species Avena eriantha. The sequence goes on from OU342744.1 coordinate 108,852,733, forward strand.
GTGGATCCATGTGTGGTTCATGGGAAGAACACACATGCAATGACTCTGGTGGATCCATTTGTGGTCTATGGGAAGAACACACATGCGATGACACTAGGTGGATCCATGTGTGGTCTGTGCGAAGAACACACATGCAATGACTCTGGTGATATGTGGTCTGTGAGAAGAACACACATGCAATGACTCTAGTTGTGGTTAATGAGAAGAGCAGACATTCAATGACACCGGTGGATCCATGTGTGGTTAATGAGAAGAACACACATGCAATGACACTGGGTGTGGTTCATGATATGGTTTGTAAGAAGAAAACACATGCAATGACTCTAGCTGTGGTTCATGAAAAGAGCACGCATGCGATGACTCTAGATGTGGTTCATGGGAAGAGCAAACATACAATGACACTGGTGGATCCATGTGTGGTTCATGGGAAGAACACACATGCAATGACACTGGTGGATCCATGTGTGGGTCATGGGAAGAACACACATCCAATGAACTCTAGTGGATCCTTACGTGGTTTATGAGTGGTTTATGAGAAGAACACACATCCAATGAACTCTAGTGGATCTATCTTGGCAAAATTTGATGTATGCCATGATGTATTTCGTTGTACAAGACACTCACTTTCCATTTTTATACTACTCAGTATCACCCTTGGTTTTATGTGGTACTACTCAGTTTTGCCTCCCCCTCTCTATCTTTCGTTGAAGCACAAATCTGTGCTCACCCTATCTGCTACTCCTTGATTGGTTATCACAGTTGTCACGCGGATCGTGCGCACCAACCGTTGATTCTGTGCGATCCAACGATGATCGTTGCACACGTTGTGCCCTTCACAGTACAGCGTGAGACAGCACAGACATCTCCCTCAGCGAGACTTCTACAAGTAGGAACACGATGCCGTCCATGGAAAAAGTTGTCGAGCGGTCATGTCATGTTTAATCAAGTCTGAAAAGCCTACTACTGCTACTACGATGCCACAACGCATGCGCCATCGAGTGCACGGTCGTCGATGGACAGCTAAAATTTATTGCCACTTGATTTTAATAAGACATATCCCATTTTTTACGCAGCGGCTCTCAATCGCCAATTTTAGGGCCGTGTCAAACTTCGTACATAGAAACTGTGTGTGCGCCCTTTGCATGCGGCTCAATACAGAACTGCCATGCATGGCCCGGGAAAAAACGTGACGTACCGTGCGCGTGTCGCGGTGCACGGTGCAGTCAACTGCGTGGCGCGTTGCACGGTGGTGCAACGAAACGTGCCTTGCTTCTATCCACCTTAACTACAGAGCCCCTCTCCGCACACCCACTCCCACTCTCGCTCACTGTCCCCACGCAACCCTCTCCACTGTCCCACCAGCATCCGCAAACTCCCGAGAATACCCCGTCTGCGTCGGCGATGGCCAAGGAGGATAAGGTGGCCATCGTCGCCTCCGTGGCCGCCGGCGAGGAGGTCCCCGTCTCCTCGCCGGTCCCCCTCGACGCGTTGAAAGCAGCCGCTGTCCCTGTCCAGGTCCCAGTGGAGGCATCGATGACAGCCGTTGTTCCTGTCCAGGCCCCCGTCCTAGCTACCAACGGAGCCGTCAAAGAGGAGCCCCCCGCCGGCGAGGAGGCCCCCGCCGGTTACAAGAAGATCACGCACTTCTTGGGCACCTATGATCCAGATAAGTACATCGCTCTGCTGAACCCATACGACACCGGCATCGACGACCTATGGTCGGAGGTAAGTTGGGTTTGCTCTCCTCCCCTGGTTCTTCTACCGTTTGTTAGAAATAATGGGCTAATCTATTTAAAATTTAGCTGGTATTGTCATGTTTAATATTCTGGAATTAATCATGGAAATTGTGCCTAATTATCCAACACTGTTCCCATCGTTGGATGCTAGATCTTGGTTTATTAGGATTCGCTTGTTCGCATTTCGATTGCTCGATCTTCTTACGCCATCTACTCCCCCATTTTCCCTTTCTTCCAATAGGTTTCCGGCAGGGACGTCTGCAGCGATGACGAGTCCATTCACACCAAGGCTCGTCAGGTGCTGAGGAGGCTGCGGGCCGGCAAGTACGATGACTTCCTCAGGGGCCCCTACTACAGCTGCCCCTTCCGCAAGGGGGCTTCTACTGCTTGATGAGTCGCGCCGCCGGCGGTACCATCTTGAACACCTTACTGAAGCATGCAGAGGCCGCGGGCTCCGGCATCCACAAAAGCAGCAAGCCCGAGATTGCGAACATCAATGCCTACATCGCTGAACACCGGGCTCTCGGCATTCACCTCCGAAACCTCCAGCAGGTGGCCATCAAGAGGATCGCATGCCTCCAATCAGGCCAAAGGCCCCCAAGTCCAAGACACTAGGTAGCAAGAAGTGGAGGAAGCACCGGAGGGAGGAGGCGTGGGCGCTTGCAGGATGTGCCTGCAGCTGCGGCGGCTGCCCCTGCAGCTTCTTTCTAGCTATATCCTATTTCTGGCTGAATGCATCGAACCTCATTAAGCAACCTACTTTCTATCGCTATATCCTATTTAGTTGCGCATAGCTATATCTACATTTGTTTTGTTTTCTGAATGAATGTATTCTGCCTGGTGTGATTTGTTGCTCTAGATTTGCTACTTGATCGGAGGCAAAAAGAGGTCCAAAAGGGAACGAAATATCGAAGTGAGAATCTTGTCTAGATTTGCTACCAATTTGGGCAAAATGAAACATATATGTTTAGCGAGAGAGGAAAAGGGCACTCTTTCAAACTGCCAGTTAAGAAGCTACCATCTTGACAAGCTACAAGACACATACATAAACATAACACAACAAGGGTTAAATTTATTTTACTAGTATCACTTGATGCGCTAGACATCTTGGCAAGCTAACTGAGTTCCACAAAACAGAACCATAACACTGACAAGTAAAATTTACTTCACTCCTCATCAGACCACTTGAGGCGCTTGCCATCGTTCCTAGGCGACGAACTGCGACCATTCCAGGTACTCCACATCTCACGAATTGCTTTGTCCCAATTGGCATCTAACTTGGCATTCCTATCTTCAGCGTCCCGCGACACAATTAGCGGTGCATCAGAGGCCTGATTGTTACCGCTAGAAGATGTCGCCTCTCTGTTTGCCGCTTCAGCTTGTCAACACCCGGATTTTTAATCCCAGATGCCCGTTATGCCATACCTCGCAATCCCAGGATTACCATTTTTGCGAGACATAACGGATTGGATATCACAGTACATCATCCATTACAAACCATACATAAGGGCTTTACCCAAATAAGGATCTCATGATCCAGTCTAAATACAACAAGCAGTGGAAATAAAAGATAAGCGTAGCGGTGGGGTCCATCTTCAGGGGCACAGGCAATGCTGACGAAGGCAGATAGTCCTAGTTATCATAGCCGTCCTGTTGGCCATCATCTTGATAGTCTCCTTCATAGTCTGGACATGATAATAGCCAGGGACAAAAGCCATGAGTACTCTTTAAGTACTCGCAAACTACCACTAATAAGTATTATACATCTAAGTTAAAATGCTAACTCTATGTTTAACTATAAAGTTAAGTTTGAAACCTAAGCTGAGTTCAGAAGCAAAGAAAGATAAAGTAAAGCTCTAGAATCACTTAAGTTGGGAAGCTAGTGTCATGAACACAACCCTGTTGTGGTCAAGTCAAAATTCATCATTCATTTCAAGTTATTTGGAAAACATCTGACAACGAAACAGTATGGCCATTCCAACTGTCCATAACCGCGGACGCGGCTATTCGAATAGTTTGACATTCTACAGAGGTGGTACACTTTCCCCACAAGATTCGATACATCTATCAGGGATAACCCTGAATCATCATACTTAGTATGCAGATAATCAAACATAACCTTCCCTTTACATACCCTAGTATAAGCACCTCTCCTATGAGCATGGCCTCCCAACCATGACCATCAGTCATCTTGGGCATTACATAGGTGGACAACATTGAAAGGTAGCCTCAGCTCAAACCTCCCCCGTGAGGGAACTAATACTAATGCATATAAATTTCCAGCTAAGCCTTACCCAATTCAGGTAGTGTGGTTGTACGGTAATTTTGGAATGGTATCGCATCTGAATCCAACCATCAGTTTTATAAAAGGGTTAAGGTTCAGGCCTCAACATTTTCATCATCATCAACCATTTGTGTTTCTCAACACATGTCAAAACATCTCAATATAATGACTCACCATTCCAAGGTTTTCATAATTCATTTTCACCAAGTGTTCCCATCTAAAGTGACTCATGTTTTTGATCTACGCTAAACTACTAAGTTAAGAGTGTTCACTAAGGTGTGAAAGATGGGTTCAATCTCATGCTATAGAATGACATCTAAAGGGGTTCTAATTAGGTCAATTTTTATAATTTTTATGCTACCTTCCAAACAAGTAAAGAACTTTGTGGAACTAAGGGAGTAAAGCTTGTAAATAAGACTTGGGGTAGTACTAGTCAAAGGGGTATGATGAAAGCATGCTTAAGGCATTTTTGCTAAACCATTTAGTTTGGTCCTAACTTGCTAAGCACTAAACTTGCAAGTGTTAGCTTGCACTGTTAATGGTGTCTTGCACTTGGATAGTGCTAGCTTGCTAATAGTAGCTTGCCTTGGTTGGTGCAGTGGTTGAAGTTTTCTTGTTCTTCGTCTTCTTCTTGGTAGAACTCCTCCTCCTCGAAAGCTTGGTCGGTACTATCGTCTATAAATACATACGGAGCACACAATCACCAAACAATACTTAACTAGGCTAAGTAGCATTCTAAGACACACATTTGATGATCTATTATCATCACAAGCATCACAAGTTTAATTCAATGGTTTCATCCTTTTTATTTTAGAAAAGTAATTTCTACTCATTGAAAATTTTAAATAAGATTTAATATTCACCACTTAAAATATGGGATCATGTTGACACATGTCATCACCACATATCCTAACATGTGGGAATGAGAATTAAAGGTTGGATCAATATTACTTTGGTTTAAGTTCATTATTTAATGATTTAAAGTGACTAGAAATGCGTATATAGCATTATTTTGGTACTAGTACAAAGTCACTACATGTAAACCTTAATATTATTATATAGTTAGATACGTATGATGAAATGTGATTTTTGAGAGTTGGAATCAACTCAAAAGCTCACTTGGTTGATTTTATAAAAATGTTCCAAGTTGCAAATACTTCTGTTTTGTTATTTTTATTAGGAGAGATCTATAACTCTAATTGAATTAAATCCAACGGGCTTGGATAGATCATCTTCCTATCTTTCAGGAAAAATTTGTTTCATGCTGTTTGGATTTGTGAAACCCCCAGAATTGAATTTTAAACTAGTGGACAGAAACTATATTTAACTAAAAAGAAAAATCCAGATTTGAACAGGTGGGCTAGCGCGGGAAAGAACTTGGGCCGGCCCAGTGGCGCTTCGCGGCGCGAGGCTCAGCTGACAGGGGGGTCCCGCTTGTCAGCGGTACTTAACACGCGAAACGGTACCGCGCTATGGGCCGTAGGATTAGAAGGGGAATCTATGGCTGAGGGTCGTTGTCGACGACGAATAGGTCACCGGCGAGCTCGAACCCTAGCGGCTCGGTGGGGGTCTACTGGGGACGTACCAGGGCTCCAACGACGACGGCGAGATGGGCAAACGAACTGGAAGACGACGGCGAGGCGAGGCGTGGTTGCGTGGAGCTTGGGGTGCCCTAAATCGCAGGCGCCCTTCTCCTCCAGAGGCGGCTGCTCCGGCTCCAATTCCGGCGAGCTGCTGCTCCCCTTGCTCCGGCTAGAGGTGGGTGAGGTTCAGTGAAGTGAGGAGAGTGGAGTGGTGTGGAGAGAAGAGGCTGGGGAGGCCTCCTTTTATAGGCCCGACGGTGAGACCGAAGGGTATGGGCGGGCGACTCCGGCGACACGGCTACGGGCGGCTAGCGGCATGGCTGAGGATGGCGGTCGACAGGTGGTTCCCTGGCGGTGCTCTAGGAAGTGAATTAGGGGCGGTGGCATGCGGTCTGGGCGAGGTGGCGCTCTGAGCGGCAGAGGCGGCGGTGTCCATGGCGAGCGGTGGTTGTGAGGCGTTGGGCGGCGAACGGCGGTGTCTGGGGTGTTCCCCAGGTCGTGGCGGAGCGGTGTGTGCGGGCTGTGGCCAAGGAGCGGTCTGTGCGAGCGGGGACAGAGCATGCTCTGGGGGCGGCATTGGCATGGTGCGGTGGCACTGGGCGCGTGGTTTCCTCTGTGGTCCACTGCAGGGCTTGGCTCGGGCAGGGGACAGAGGGTGGCGGTGAGGTGCTGGCTACCTCCTAGACATGGAGAGAGAGGGGGAGATGGTCTGCTGCGGTGAGGGCAAGGTTGGCCGGCGAGGGGTAGCTCGGCATGGCATGGCAATGCCACTAGGGGCTAGGGGAGTGGGTGCTAAGGGCCTGGTTAGATCAAGAGGGGCCAAAGAGATTAAATGGATATCAAATGGGGGCAAAACCCTGTTCAAAACAGTGAGCTATGATTTAGGTTTAAACCTGTCTAGCAAGTGTTTGATTAAATGGCCGCAAGAACTAAACTTTTGAATTTTGGTTTCAAAAATTTTGGGTGTTCTCCACTAGTGCTAGGTAGTCTCTGGTTGCAAGGGTTTTGAAAGTGGAGCTCAAAAAGATGGGTTTTGAAATAGGGGTGATCTATGCATATGCATTGGATTCAATTTTTAAATGCCAATAAAAATAGTTAACAGAATGTTTTTAGTAGATCAAAAGGTGGGCCTTGGTACCTCATTATGTGTACTAGCAAGGGGTGCAAAGATCATGAATTGTTTCTGTTAAGAAATGAGTGTTAGGAACACTCAAAGTAGTGTAGTGGATTAAAATGGCCAAAATGACCATTCCTCCTTTTTAATTCTTTTTGATTTGATTTTCTTTAGGAAAAGTTTGGGAATGATGTAGATGATGTTTAATTCACTTAAGAATCATTTTAGAAGCAAAGGATCACACAATCATGGCAATTCAAAACAACTCCTATTTTAAATGCACACCTACATGGATGCTTTCATTTTAAATTTGCAAAAGTTTTTGTTAACCCCAAAATTGATGATTTAGATCTTGATAAGCTTGGATTGAAGTTTTGGGATGTTACAAACCTTCCCCCTTAAAAAAAATCTCGTCTCGAGATTTACAAAGAAAACTAGGAGCTAAAGAGATCTGGGAACTCTGTCCTAATGTAATCTTCGCGCTCCCAAGTAGCTTCCTCCTCGGTATGGTTGCTCCACTGTATCTTGAGAAACTTGATACTCCTGGTCCTGGTGGTTCTGTAGGCTTCTTCTAAGATATGAATGGGCACTTCCCGATAGGTCAGGTCATTGTTGATTTCTACAGCTCTGTGATCGATGTTCTTGAAAACTTCAGTCTTCTCCGGCACTTCCAGACATTTGCGAAGTAACGAGATATGGAACACATTGTGGATGGCTGACATCTCTTCAGGTAGTTCTAGCTGATACGATACTTCTCCTCGACGGTTCAGAATCTTGAAAGGTCCGATATATCTGGGGGCTAACTTTCCCTTCAGACTAAAGCGTTGAGTTCCTTTCAATGGTGAAACCTTGAGATATACAAAATCTCCGACATTGAAAGTCAGGTCTCTCCTTCGCTTGTCAGCATAACTCTTATGTCTGGATTGGGTGGTCTTGAGGTTCTCACGGACTTTGTGAACTTTCTCTTCTGCTTCTCGGAGAACGTCGGGTCCGACGATCTGACTCTCTCCTTCTTGTGACCAATTCAAAGGGGTACGACACTTTCTTCCATATAGGAATTCAAATGGTGCCATCTGCAAACTAGCTTGATAACTATTGTTATATGAGAATTCTGCGAAAGGCAGGCAGTCTTCCCATTTTGATCCATATTCCAACACACAAGCTCTAAGCATATCCTCTAGGATCTGGTTGACTCTCTCAGTCTGTCCATCTGTTTGCGGGTGATATGCTGTGCTGAAGTTCAACCAGGTTCCTAATCCTTCTTGGACTTTCTGCCAAAATCTCGAGGTAAACTGAGTCCCTCGATCTGATACTATGGTCTTGGGGTTCCATGCAGATTAACAATCCTAGCAATGTATAGCTCTGCTAACTTTGCACTCTGGTAAGTTATCTTGACAGGTATAAAGTGGGCTACCTTGGACAGTCTACCTACTATGACCCAGATTGAGTCATTTCCCCTACTAGAAGTAGGCAAACCGGTGATAAAGTCCATTCCGACGGAATCCCATTTCCATTCCGGAATCTGTAATGGTTGCAACAGTCCTACGGGTCTCTGATGCTCTGCCTTGACTCTTTGACAGATGTCACATTTGGCGATGTAGCTTCCGATCTCTCTCTTCATCTTGTGCCACCAAAATTGTTCTTCCAAATCCTAATACATCTTTGTTCCTCCGGGGTGGATAGAATAAAGAGTATCATGAGCTTCCTTCATGATAACTTCCTTCAGCTCCGAATCTGCTGGAACACAGATACGTCCTTTGTACCATAGTACTCCTTCTTCGTCTTCAATGAATCCAGGTACCTTTCATGTACCAATACGACGTTTGATTCCGTTGATACTTTCATTTCCCTTCTGGGCTTCCTTGATTTGGCTGATCAAAGTGGGTTGAAGTTCAATGCTAGCTAGGAATCCTTTGCTAACTAATTCAGTCCTGAACTGCTCCAACTCTTCATACAAACTTGGTTGCTTCTCCTTGATCATGGCGTTAAGCCTACACGGCAATCTGCTAAGAGCATCCGCTACCACATTGGCTTTGCCGGGGTGATAGTGAATGTCAAGGTCGTAATCCTTGATTAACTCGATCCGTCTCCTTTGCCTCATATTCAGCTCCTTCTGAGTGAAGATGTATTTTAAGCTCTTGTGATCTGAGTAAATCTCACAGCGATTACCCATCAAATAATGATGCCATGTCTTCAGTGCTAGAACCACAGCTGCTAGCTCAAGATCATATGTCGGATAGTTCTGCTCATGCTGCTTTAGTTGTCGAGACAGATAAGCGATGACTTTGCCTTCTTGCATCAATACACATCCTAGACCAATCTTGGATGCGTCACAATACACATCAAAGGGCTTCTTGATGTCAGGCATGACCAATATTGGGGCGGATATCAATCTCTTCTTCAGCTCCTGGAAACTGGTTTCACACTTGTCGGTCCATTCAAACTTCTTGTCCTTCTTCAACAATTGGGTCATTGGTCGGGCTATGCTCAAGAATCCTTCTACGAACTTGCGGTAATATCCCGCTAATCTAAGAAATGCACGGACTTGGGTTTGAGTGGTTGGGTCTTCCCATTCTCCGACATCTTTGATCTTGGCGGGATCAACAGAGACTCCTCCGGCAGACACAATATGTCCTAGGAATCCTACTTCTTTCAACCAAAACTCACACTTGCTGAACTTGGCATATAACTGATGCTCTCTCAGGGTTTCTAGGATAACTCTCACATGTTGCTCATGCTCTTCTTCTGACTTGGAGTAGATAAGGATGTCGTCGATAAACACAACTACAAACTTATCTAGGAAATTCATAAAGATCTTATTCATGAGATTCATGAAATAAGCAGGGGCATTGGTTAATCCAAAAGACATAATCGTATACTCGTATAAACCATAGCGAGTAGTAAAGGCGGTCTTCGGAATATCCGTTGCACGACTCTTAAGTTGGTGATAACCAGTCCTAAGATCAATCTTAGAGAATACCTGGGCTCCAGTCAATTGATCAAATAGATCCTCTATCTTTGGCAAGGGGTACTTGTTCTTGATGGTGACATCATTCAACTTTCTGTAATATGTGCACAGCCGGTTGTCTCCATCTTTCTTATCGACGAATAACACTGGTGATCTCCATGGCGATGCACTTGGTTGAATCAAGCCTTTGGCTAGCATAGCATCCAACTGCTTCTTCAGTTCCACTAACTCTGAGGGGTTCATGCTATAGGATCTCTAGGCTATAGGTCCGGTTCCGGGGATTAGTTCAATAATGAACTCAATATCCCTATCCGGGGGCATACCTGGCAATTCATCTGGGAATACGTCGGGGTATTCACAGACTACTATGACTTGGTCTATGGTGGGCAAGGCTACACTCTGGTTGCACTTGAATTCACGGGGTAAGGTTTCAGAGATATGCTCTACTGTTACTCTAGAACTACTGGTCATGGTGATGGCTTTCTTAGCACAGTCTATCAATCCTTTATGCCTTGACATCCAGTCCATACCTAGTACTACTTCCAATCCTTTGGTTCCAAGTACAATTAGGTTGGCATAAAAATATATCCCATGTATTCTGATAGGTATAGCTTTGCAAATTTTTCTAGCTTTGGTTGTTGAACCGGGGATTTGAACTATCATGACATGCTTCAGGTTGGTTGGACGAATCTTACTAGTGCATGCAAATTCTTCGGTGACAAATGAATGCGATGCTCCAGAATCAAACAATACTCTTGCTAAAACTGAGTTGACAGAAAACATACCCAGCACTACATCTGGCGCTTCTTGGGCTTCTTCTGCATTCATGTGGAAGAGACGGCCATTGCGGTTGTGAGGGTTCCCTAGGGCAAATCTCCTTCCTGGTTGAACACGACGCTGCTGCTGAGCTGGGGCATTCACATTGGTATTGGTTGCAGTCTTCTTAGGACACTCATTGGAGTAGTGACCCTTCACTCCACACTCGAAACAAGTGATATGGGACTTGTCCTTGACTGTGACAGGCACAGCATTGCTGCCAGTTCTGGGTGCAGTGTTGTTGTTTGTTGTTCTTGGGAGGTGCATGATTGAAGTGGTTGGCATTGCCGGAGTTGTGATTGTTTCCTCCGGACTTCACATTGCCTCCGCTACGGTTGGGGTAGCTTGGGCGAGACGTTGGGGGTCGGTTGTTCCTTGGTGCATATCCTGGTGAAGGGTTTGGACGGTACTTCTGGTGACTGTTGGATCCAGACTGCTGCATCATACGACGCTTGCGGTTGTCGTTTGCCTGGTTAATCTTCCCTTCCATCTGGATGGCAGAGTCGACTAGCTCTTCGAGATCCTGGAAACGGATATTGACGAGGACAGTCTGCATCTCGTCATGCAGTCCGTTCAAGAATCTCTCCTTCTTCTTGGCCTCCGTGTTGATCTCATCAGGTGCATATCTGGCAAGTGACAGGAATCTGTCACGGTACTCCACCATAGTCATTCTTCCTTGCTTCAATTCGTGAAACTCATCTCTCATTCTGTTGACTAGTCCCTGCGGCACGTGGGTGCGGCTGAACTTGACTTTGAATGCTTCCCATGTCATCACTTGACCATGGTTCATATTGCGGATGCTATTCCACCAAGCTCTTGCATCTCCTGCCAGATAGTGGGTGGCGAAGAGAACTTTCTCATTTTCATCAACTCTGGCAACTTCTAAGTTGTTTTCCATGGTCTGTAACTAGTCATCAGCATCTAATGGGTTCTCAGATTGATTGAAGATTGGGGGATTGGTGTTCTGAAAATTTTGGAGTTTGGATCCCTGGTGATCCTGGTTTCCATGCCCTTGGTTGTTGAGAGCCATCTGGGCGATCTGTTGAAGTGTTGCTAAGTTGGCTTGGCGTTCTGCCCGCCTTGCTTCACGGTCTGCTATGAGATTCTGCAAGATCTGCAGCATTGGGTCTTGCGACGAGCTGCTCCCTCCTTGGTTTCCACGAGTCATCTGAAGATTGAGATATAGGGGTAAGAGGGAAATTCTAAGGTTCATGGTTTTGGGTTTTCAAAGCTAAAACTTTGAGTTAGACTCAGATTTTTCAACTAACTTCACTTTCATTTCATGCAATCAAGCACACGATACAACACACACCACAACAATCAAAGGGAAAACAGATGGTTTGAAGAACCATTCTGTAAGCTACGATACAGTGAGACCGATACATCTCATGCTACGACAGTGATCTAGTGCATATACTCATCGTCGATGAAGTCGGAGTCCTCATCATCGGTGTACAAGTCCACGACATCCTCCTCCAGAAAGTCATCATCGTTGCTGAGGTAAGAATCTATGTCTCCCTGGATGTATTCACCCTCATCTTCTTCTTCCTTTGCGGCAAGCTGAGCTTCCTACTCCTTGATGGTCTTCTCAAGGTCGGCCACCTTCTTGCAAAGATGGGCGATGGTGCGATCCTTCTTGGCACGCTGACGGCGAAGATACTGGCGGTCTTGGACAAGCAGTGCGAAAGTTTGGGCCTTCTGGTCGGCAATGCCACGGTTCTGGTTGGCTAACTCTCTGGCATTGTCTAGTTCCTATTGTCTGTCGTGAAGCAAGAAGTCAAGGTTCTCCACTTGACGCCTCAACTCAGGGTGACCCGGCATCTCCATTGGCATTCCCATGAAATCACGTCTTGCATAGTGGTCAAAACAGGTTCCTTGGACCTTGTTGACGCTGAGGGCACATAGACGTGCGAGAGCTTCATGCATGGCCCTGGCTAAGCCATCTAGCCAATTGTTCTCTCTCACGGAGAACTGAATTCTCCCAGAAGTTGGTGCTTCGATGCTTCCTCTAAGATCCGCGGTGACTAGCCACTGTAAGTCTCCTCCTGGGGGTCCTCGAAGTTGAGCTCCAAGAAACTCCGGGTGCGGGCGTCCCAGTAACTCTGACAGTGAATCCAGATCCCTCTCGAAGATCAGTTGACCTCCGTTTCCCAACTGGTAAAACTTGCTGAACTGAGTCTCCATCTACAAGAATTAAGGATGAGGAAGTTAGTGAAGTGATCAAGTGTGTCAAATTTTAAGTAGTAGTGTAAGAATTTTGGGTATCATGAATTTTTGCGAAAGAATCCACAAGGGTAAGAGAGGAGATAGTTTTTTCATAAATACTCACTTTGGTTTTGAAACTAAGTTTTTGTTTGACGTCCATTCTAACTAGGGTCTCCTATGGTCAGGATGGCTCTGATACCAACTTGTCAACACCCGGATCTTTAATCCCAGATGCCCGTTATGCCATACCTCGCAATCCTAGGATTACCATTTTTGCGAGACATAACGGACTAGATATCACAGTACATCATCCATTACAAACCATACATAAGGTCTTTACCCAAATAAGGATCTCATGATCCAGTCTTAATACAACAAGCAGCGGAAATAAATGATAAGCATAGCGGTGGGGTCCATCTTCAGGGGCACAGGCAATGCTGACGAAGGTAGATAGTCCTAGTTATCATAGCCGTCCTGTTGGCCATCATCTTGATAGTCTCCTTCATAGTCTGTCCATGATAATAGCCAGGGACAAAAGCCATGAGTACTCTTTAAGTACTCGCAAACTACCACTAACAAGTATTATACATCTAAGTTAAAATGCTAACTCTATGTTTAACTATAAAGTTAAGTTTGAAACCTAAGCTGAGTTCAGAAGCAAAGAAAGATAAAGTAAAGCTCTAGAATCACTTAAGTTGGGAAGCTAGTGTCATGAACACAACCCTGTTGTGGTCAAGTCAAGATTCATCATTAATTTCAAGTTATTTGGAAAACATCTGACAACGAAACAATATGGCCATTACAACTGTCCATAACCGTGGACGTGGCTATTCGAATAGTTTGACACTCTGCAGAGGTGGTACACTTTCACCACAAGATTCGATACATCTGTCAGGGATAACCCTGAATCATCATACTTAGTATGCAGATAATCAAACATAACCTTCCCTTTACACACCCTAGTATAAGCACCTCTCCTATGAGCATGGCCTCCCAACCATGACCATCAGTCATCTTGGGCACTTCATAGGTGGACAACATTGAGAGGTAGCCTCAGCTCAAACCTCTCCCGTGAGGGAACTAATACTAATGCATATAAATTTCTAGCTAAGCCTTACCCAATTCAGGTAGTGTGGTTGTACGGTAATTTTGGAATGGTATTGCATCTGAATCCATCCATCAGTTTTATAAAAGGGTTAAGGCTCATGCCTCAACATTTTCATCATCAACAACCATTTGTGTTTCTCAACACATGTCAAAACATCTCAATAGAATGAATCATCATTCCAAGGTTTTCATAATTCATTTTCACCAAGTGTTCCCATCTAAAGTGACTCAAGTTTTTGATCTACGCTAAACTACTAAGTTAAGAGTGTTCACTAAGGTGGGAAAGATGGGTTCAATCTCATGCTATAGACTGACATCTAAAGGGGTTCTAATTAGGTCAAGTTTTATACTTTTTATGCTACCTTCCAAACAAGTAAATAACTTTGTGGAACTAAGGGAGTAAATCTTGTAAATAAGACTTGGGGTAGTACTAGTCAAAGGGGTGTGATCAAAGCATGCTTAAGGCATTTTTGCTAAACCATTTAGTTTGGTCCTAACTTGCTAAGCACTAAACTTGCAAGTGTTAGCTTGCACTGTTAATGGTGTCTTGCACTTGGATAGTGCTATCTTGCTAATAGTAGCTTGCCTTGGTTGGTGAAGTGGTTGAAGTTTTCTTCTTCTTCTTCTTGGTAGAACTCCTCCTCCTCGAAAGCTTGGTCGGTACTATCGCCTATAAATACATACGGAGCACACAATCACCAAAAAATACTTAACTAGGCTAAGTAGCATTCTAAGACACACATTTGATGATCTATTATCATCACAAGCATCACAAGTTTAATTCAATGGTTTCATCCTTTTTATTTTAGAAAAGTAATTTCTACTCATTGAAAAATTTAACTAAGATTTAATATTCACCACTTAAAATATGGGATCATGTTGACACATGTCATCACCACATAAACATGTGGGAATGAGAATTAAAGGTTGGATCAATATTACTTTGGTTTAAGTTCATTATTTAATGATTTAAAGTGACTAGAAATGCCTATATAGCATTACTTTGGTACTAGTCCGAATACACTGCATGTAAACCTTAATATTATTACATATTTAGATAGGTATGATGAAATGTGATTTTTGAGAGTTGGAATCAACTAAAAATCTCACTTGGTTGATTTTATAAAAATGTTGCAAGTTGCAAATACTTCAGTTTTGTTATTTTTATTAGGAGAGATCTATAACTCTAATTGAATTAAATCCAACGGGCTTGGATAGATCATCTTCCTATGTTTCAGGCAAAATTTGTTTCATGCTATTTGGATTTGTGAAACTCCCAGAATTGAATTTTAAACTAGTGGACACAAACTAGATTTAACTAAAAAGAAAAATCCAGATTTGAACGGATGGGCTAGCGCGGGAAAGAACTTGGGCCGGCCAAGTGGCGCTCCACGGTGTGAGGCTCAGCTGACAGGGGGGTCCCGCTTGTCAGCGGCACTTAACACGCGAAACGGTACGCGCGCTATGTGCCGTAGGATTAGAAGGGGAATCTACGGCTGAGGGTCGTCGTCGACGACGAACAGGTCGCCGGCGAGCTTGAACCCTAGCGGCTCGGTGGGGATCTGCTAGGGACGTACTAGGGCTCCAGCGATGACGGCGAGGCGGGCAAATGAACTGGAAGACGACGGCGAGGCGAGGCGCGGTTGCGGCGGAGCTTGGGGTGCCCTAAATCGCAGGCGCCCTTCTCCTCCAGAGGCGGCTGCTCCGGCTCCAATTCCGGCGAGCTGCTGCTCCCCTTGCTCCGGCTAGAGGTGGGTTAGGTTCAGTGAAGTGAGGGGAGTGGAGTGGTGTGGAGAGAAGAGGCTGGGGAGGCCTCCTTTTATAGGCCCGACGGTGAGACCGAAGGGTATGGGCGGGCGACTCCGGCGACACGGCTACGGGCGGCTAGTGGCATGGTGAGGATGGTGATCGACAGGTGGTTCCCTGGCGGTGCTCTAGTAAGTTAATGCGGTCGTAGGGGCGGTGGCATGCGGTTTGGGCGAGGTGGCGCTCTAAGCGGCAGAGGCGGCGGTGTCCACGGCGAGCGGTGGCTGTGAGGCGTTGGGCGGCGAACGGGGGTGTCTGGGGTGTTCCCCAGGTCGTGGCGGAGCGGTGGGCGCGGGCTGTGGCCAAGGGGCAGTCTATGCGAGCGGGGACAGAGCGTTCTCTGGGGGCGGCATCGGCATGGTGCGGTGGCACTAGGCGCATGGTTTCCTCTGTGGTCCACTGCAGGGCTTGGCTCGGGCAGGATACAGAGGGTGGCGGTGAGGTGCTGGCTACCTCCTAGACATGGGGAGGGGGAGATGGTCTGCTGCGGTGAGGGCAAGGTTGGCCGGCGAGGGGTGGCTCGACATGGCATGTCAATGCCACTAGGTGATAGGGAGTGGGTGCTAAGGGCCTGGTTAGATCAAGAGGGGACAAAGAGATTAAATGGAGATCAAATGGGGGCAAAGCCCTGTTCAAAACAGTGAGCTATGATTTAGGTTTAAACATGCCTGCCAAGTGTTTGATTAAATGGCCACAAGAACTAAACTTTTGAATTTTGGTTTCAAAATTTTTGGGTGTTCTCCACTAGTGCTAGGTAGTCTCTGGTTGCAAGGGTTTTGAAAGTGGAGCTCAAAAAGATGGGTTTTGAAATATGGGTGATCTATGCATATGCATTGGATTCAATTTTTAAATGCCAATAAAAATAGTTAACAGAATGTTTTTAACAGATCAAAAGGTAGGCCTTGGTACCTCATTATGTGTACTAGCAAGGGGTGCAAAGATCATGAATTGTTTCTGTTAAGAAATGAGTGCTAGGAACACTCAAAGTAGTGTAGTGGATTAAAATGGCCAAAATTACCATTCCTCCTTTTTAATTCTTTTTTATTTGATTTTCTTTAGGAAAAGTTTGGGAATGATGTAGATGATGTTTAATTCACTTAAGAAACATTTTAGAAGCAAAGGATCACATAATCATGGCAATTCAAAATAACTCCTATTTTAAATGCACACCTACATGGATGCTTTCATTTTAAATTTGCAAAAGTTTTTGTTAACCCCAAAATTGATGATTTAGATCTTGATAAGCTTGGATTGAAGTTTTGGGATGTTACACAGCTGCAGCCTCTCTGTCAGCTGCTTCTTCAGCTGCAAGCTCTCTTTCAGCTGCTTCTGTAGCCTCTCTGTCAGCTGCTTCAGATGCAGCCAATTTCTTTGCATATTCAACTTCAAACTCAGCTATTCTGCATTTTCTACAAAGGGCTCCCCTAAGCTCGTCTTCCCTCTTGCAAATAGGGCAAAACACGAGGTAACGTTGAAAAAATGGATCTTCTTGTACAGCTGCTAGGTCACGTAAGCATCTATGGCTGCATACTTTGGGTTTATATCAGACAACGGCCACCCGTCCCAGAAATCATGCCTATCCGTAGGGAAATCTTCCTTCATTTTGTCGTATGACTCATGGAGGATTCTAGTTGCGAGTGATGCCATTCGATCCTTCTTCGAGCCTCTAGGATCTTGACAAGACGCTAAATATCGATCTAGTTGTGCGTAGGAATTATAATTTCCTCTTGATACAATTTCGAAAAATCAGTTGTTGTGTCGATAGTGCAGAAAACAATTCCCTTTTTTACAAGGAACTGGCGCAGTGCCGGACATTTCCTGTCAGTCCTGAAAGTATGTAGTTTTTCATAACCAAAATTTGTAACTACAAATATTTTGTCAATGCAAGATCATCATCTCAATATAATTTTGAAAAGTTTAGTAAATGCAAGATCAAGACTCTCAACATTGTATTGTCATGATTTATTCGGTTTTGCTATTTCTCAGTCGATTGAACGAGTTGCACATTTCTTTTAACTACGGTTGCACTTTTCTTAGGTGATTGAGACTAAATAAAATCTCAGTCGATTGAGACATAGGCAAACCCTAATTTATTTGGTCCTAAGTAAAATCCAGTAGTTGCAAGATGAGCAAGTGGATAAAGAACAAGAGGAGAAAACCCTAAAAGCGGTTAGCTACAGAGAGAAGATCTACAAACCGGGAGAGGTGGTAGACGAGGACGTGCTTCCGCATGGAAAGTTGTACCACGGAGACTTCACTCCCTTCATATGGGTGCTCCGGGGTGTACTCGAGGTCCAATCCCACAAATTTGTCCTCGTCTATCCCAAGCCAACCCTCGTACATGCTCAGGACACGCAATATTGTCTCCTCCTCGTTGGTGTAGACAACGTCTATCTTCTTGTTGTCATGGGTAGTGAAGCTTGTCTCTAGAGTGTGTAGATCTTCCATGGCGGCAATGAGAAGACGAGAAGAAGATAGTAGATGACAGGAAGAAGAAGAGTGGTTTCTGTGAGGCAGGGGAACGGTGGAATCGTCAATGTGCTTTTATGGTAGGGGTTAACGATTGGGACGGAAGTCCAAGGAGAGACGCATGGCGATGGCCGTTCTAGCTTCTGAGTAAACAAAAAATAATTATAACGCCGATACATGGGCCCTGTTTTGTCACGTCAATACACTGGGTAGGGGGTGTTGTCCTATCCACTGTGCCAACGCTACAAGCCTACGTGACAGCCACCCTGCCTAAGCGACGGGAGCGACATAATGGCGAACTGACAGGGGCGGCCCAACTTGACGCCCGTTAGCCTAATTTTTTGTATTGAAACGTAAAGTTGAATTCGTGCCGAAAAAGGCCCTCTGAGTATTTGGCACACCAACTGTAGTCATCCCGGCTGATTTCAGGGAACTTGGGTACCGCGTTGCTTGTACACCCCAACTTTCGGGCCGCAAAATGATATTCTCCCACATCATGCCCTGGCGCGGCCTGGGGGGACCCGCGCCATGGGGTGGTGTGGCCACCCTGTGGCCCCTCTCCGACTCTCCTTCTGGCTCCGTGAGTCTTCCGGGAAATATCAACTTTGGCTTTTGTCCCGTCCAATTCCGAGAATATTCATTTTCTGACTTTCCTAGAACCAAAAACAGCAGAAAACAGGCAGCTGGCATTGTGGCTCTTATTAATAGGTTAGTCCAAGAAATCATATGAAAAGTACTCCAAAGTGTGGAAAAAACACAAGAAAGTAGATAAAACCAAGCATGGAACATCAGAAATTATAGATACATTTGCAATGTATCAACATCCCCAAGCTTAACTCCTGCTCGTCCTCGAGTAGGTAAGAGATGAAAAGAAAGAATAATTTTTGAGGTGACATGCACCATCAAAGACTTGATCAAAGTATTTGTAAAACATTCAAAGATGGGATCATAGTACTTCAATCATAACATGAAAGACAAAGTTCTAGCAATAAGACAAAGAAACTATGATGCAACATGAAAAGGTACAAACAAAAGATTCATGAATAACAATGCTTTTCAAGACGTTTGTTTGTTTCACATAAAGAAAACATAGCATAATAGCATTCAGCTTGTCCCTCATAGTGTAGCAAATATAAATGCATAGGACACCTTCAAAGTTCATAAGAGTGACTAGATACAAATAGTTTAAAACAAGCAATATCAAGTTATGCATTAATCAACTAGTCTTGGGACAATGCACATAGAACTAAGAATGGCCACTATGCTCTCAAAGTAGGTGCATAAAGGTAGAAGGTGGATACTCAATATACTGGTGGAAGAAAGGCCTTCATAGAAAGAAGTAGGGATTCAAGTCTCATAAAGAGCTTCCAAAAATTATGGTACTTATAGCTTTCAGCTCTCATTGCCCCTATCATAAGCATCTTGAAGGTGATTAAGGTTAAAGTGACACGACTAAGAGGATATACTTGACAAGTTATAAACCGAAATCTCATGCCCCTTACTTACGAAGACCGATCCTCATGCTACTCAACTTTAGTCATAAGTAAGCTCTTGTCATTGTAAGTACATGTGTATCATAAAGAACCGCCAACGGTGAAAGGGCATGTATGCCCCCATGTGTGGTTTTGGTAATTAATGACAATCCCTATGGACTAATGTTCAAATTGAGTTTCACTTGTAGGTTTGTCCATTGGCATCGCTTGGACCATGTGTTGGTTTCAAGGATGAAAAATAAGAAGCATCGTCCAAGGGCTTTGTGCCTTTTGGAATCAAGTAGAAGAAGAAGATCAAGTATGCCTTGAAGAAGAAGAAGAAGATGGAGTTCATCATGGCTTTCTTCAAAGACATCATCATCAAGATTTGTTGTGCAAGCTCAGGGTGTGCCATCTCTAGAAGATATCATCCTGGAGCTTGCCTTCCTCGGCATTCATGGAGTGATGAAGACAAGGTCAAAGAAGAGGTTTCCTCATGGAGTATGGGGGAGCCATTCGCAAGTCTTCATCAAACAAGAGCATGCAATAGAAATCAAGAAAGGTGTTCCATCTTGAGAAGGACAAGACGGTCTACATCAAGCTCAAGTGGGATGCTCAAGGCAAAGGTATGATCTTGATAGGGTTTCCATTTTACCGGTCTCTTGTAGTGTTCTTGTAGTGTTGGGAGATCGGGTTTAGGATAGATAGCCGTACTATCAAGAGGGGCTCTCGAGTGGGTGACTCGTTCGTATCTTTGGGAGAGAGCTCAAACCTTTGCATACATAGCATCATATTTCTTGGTTGATTGTTTGGTTCTTGTCCATGTGAGGATCTAGAGCTTGTTCTTCATAACAAGCTCTAGTTCATCAAAAACGGATTCCCCTTGCATATCTTATTGCGTTTTTGATCTTGCGGGTTTTCCGGCTCCACACCTTGGGAGGTATCTCACATATATATTCATGGTATTTTCTCCCTTGGTGATACCCAAAATTTAAAAGAGTACGGAGTCTCTTTGCCTCTATAATTTAGATATCAGCCAAGAGAAGCAGCCACAAACTCACCGAAGGGACGACCAAGTCAGTGTTACTACCAGAATTAGTAAAGATGAAGGTGATTCCGCAAAATGTTTTATACCTTATTTCAGTTTTAAGTGTATAATTAGAGTAGTATAATCTTCCATAAGGTCATATTGCCACCCTTGTAAGCTTAACTCTTATACTCTATATGTACTTGAAAAGATAAGAATATATGTTGTTCACATACTGCATTGTCATACCATTTGAATCCGTGTTGATTTTTTTAGTGTAAAACATCCCCCTAACTTGGTCCGATGGTGATGAGTACGAAGTAAGGATCAAACTCAACTAAAATCATGTATATAACCCCAGTCTAGATGAAAGGGCATGTATGCCCCCATGTGTGGTTTTGGTAATTAATGACAATCCCTATGGACTAATGAGCAAATTGAGTTTCACTTGTAGGTTTGTCCATTGGCATCGCTTGGACCATGTGTTGGTTTCAAGGATGAAAAATAAGAAGCATCGTCCAAGGGCTTTGTGCATATTAGAATCAAGTAGAAGAAGAAGATCAAGTATGTCTTGAAGAAGAAGAAGAAGATGGAGTTCCTCATGGCTATCTTCAAGACATCGTCAAGAATTGTTGTTCAAGCTCAATATGCACCATCTCTAGAAGATCTCATGCTTGGAGCTTGCCTCCTTGGCGTTCATGGAGTGATGAAGACAAGGACAAAGAAGAGGTTTCCCCATGGAGTATGGGGGAGCCATTCGCAAGTCTTCATCAAGCAAGAGCAAGCACGAGCAATCAAGAAAGGTGTTCCATCTTGAAGGTGACAAGATCGTCTACATCATGCTCAAGTGGGATGCTCAAGGCAAAGGTATGATCTTGATAGGGTTTCTATTTTACCGGTGTCTTGTAGTGTTGGGAGACCGGGTTTAGGATAGATAGATGTACTATCAAGAGGGGTTCTCGAGTGGGTGACTTGTTCGTATCTTTCGGAGAGAGCTCAAACCTTTGCATTCATAGCATCATCTTTCTTGGTTGATTGTTTTGTTCTTGTCCATGTGAGGATCTAGAGCTTGTTCTTCATAACAAGCTCTAGTTCATCAAAAACGGATTTCCCATGCATATCTTATTGCATTTTGATCTTGCGGGTTTTCCGGCTCCACACATTGGGAGGTATCTCACATATATATTCATGGTATTTTCTCCCTTGTTGGATTCTATGCGTCGCTATCTTTCCAACAAAATTGGTTTCGTCTCGTTTGGAGTTCGGACGTGAAAGTTATTGCGGTTTTGGTTTCTGAAGTTTCTCTGACTGGAAGTACCGACCAGGCGCCGGAAGTACCGCTCGAGCAGAAATGCCGCCGGTAGTACCGGTCTTAATTCTGGCCCAACTTCCGACAACCCCGATTTTGGTTCTGTACCATCTCTGTCTTGGTGTGCGTATTTGACGGAACTTGGATCGGATTTTCAGGCGGTAGTACTGCTAGGACATTCTTGCCACCGGTAGTTCCGGTGAAGCGGCGGTAGTACCAGCCAGGCTCGCGTTTTTATTCTTTCTCTTGCTGTTTTCTGACCGTTGGCTGGGTGCCACCAGTAGTACCGGCCACCCACCGGTACTACCGGCCGTGCGCGATTCTGTGGGTAACGGGCAGATCGGGGAGCCCTTTAAAAGGAGCTCCCCTTTCCCCTTCGGCTCTAACTTGCTCTTTCTTGGTTTTTGGCTTTCCCTCTCCTCCATTGTTGACCTTGAAGAGCCTGCCCTCTCCCCTTGCCCCTCCTATGATTCTTGCATCTTTTTGAGGGATTTGAGAGAGGAGATCTAGATCTACAAGCCCCACCAAGCAAAATCCCTTCTTTGTGAAGGAATCCTTGGGATCTAGATCTTGGAGAGTTTTGTGTTCTCCTCTTGTGTTCTTCCTCCCTTATTCCCCCAATAGCTTTTGTAGCTTTGGTGGAATTTGAGAGAGAAGGACTTGCCTCTTGCATTTGGTGCATAGGTTTGAGTTCTCCTCGGAGATTCAGCGAGTTCAAGACCTTGGGCTTGTTTCTCTTGGGTTCTTGGAACCCTAGACGGTTGTGTGGTTGGATTGTTGACCTTTTGTGGTCTTGTAGCCTTTTGTGGCCTTGTTGCCTTTTGTGGCTTTGTAGCCTTTGTGGCATTGTTGTTGGGAGCCTCCAATTGAGTTGTGGAGATTGCCCCAATCTTGTACGGGTTCGGTGACCGCCCTCAAGTGTCCCATAGTGGAACATGAGTAGGCCTTTGTGGCGAGCTCACGGGAGAATAGGGTGAGCCTTTTGTGGCGTCGGTGAGTTGTGTGGCTTCGCATCCTTGGTGAGGCCTTGTGTGGCGTTGGGTGAGCATCGAGCCACCACACCTCGAGGTGAGCCATTTGTGGCGTTCGAAGTACATTGCGCCCCCCGCATCTCTCCAACGGAGACGTAGCTTCTTTGGAAGTGAACTTCGGGAAACAAATCATCGTCTCCGCGTCCATCGGTTATCTCTCAACCGAGCCCTTTACTTATGCAATTTACATTGTGATAGCCTTCATGCTTGAAGTATTATATCTTGCTATCACCTTGTTGCTTATCTTGCTTAGCATAGGTTGTTGGTGCACTTAGTGAACCTAGTGGATATAGGTTTTGGCTTGATAAATTAAACGCTAAGTTTTATTCCATGTTTATTAGAGCCTAAACCGTAATAATTTTAAAACGCCTATACACCCCCCTCTAGGCGACGTCCATTTCCTTTTCAAACAGGGTACCCTTGCACATGATACGGGAGCTTTCCCATAATCAAAATGACAAGGCAAGCAGACAATGAGCATCTCAGCGGTCTTTTTATTTGCTATTTGCATAGGTTTTTATTGAGGATGCTTCATAGAGTGCTCATTATGGTGATGCTGCAAGTTTCCACCATGATTAGGCATGGCTTAGGCTAGCGGCCCAGGCGTTTCTCTAACACACATACAAACTCCATGATCTTACAAGTTCCACTTTTATTTCACACCGTCGGGATCCGTAAGCAAAAGAACATGATATCAACGGGGTACAAAGTACAAGTGCAATGTTGAAAGCGTTCCCCATGAAACATGGTTTTGCTAATTTCAACTTATAAAGCGCAAGCATATACGCAACAAAGAAGGACCCAATGGTTCAAGTTCATTAAATGCAAAAAAGTAAAGTGTGCCATCAAGTTCGTGAGAGCTTTAATCACTAGTTTTCTCATAACAAGTTTAATTTGGAAGGTAAACAAAAGCATGAATATACTTGGAATAGCATAAGCTAGTAGGTAGGTATGGTGGACTCTTTGGAATAACTTGGTTTAGGGAGTTGGATGCATGAGTGGAACTCATACTTGGTTGTGGAGGCTAGCAAAACACTGTGAGCGACAAACTAAGAGAGCAATAATGGCCATAATCATGCAGAGCGAAAAAACATCATTGATCAAAGCATAAAGTGATACTACAATTTGAAAACTAAAGGATCATAAAGGCTATGGTGACTTTAGATAGTCATAACATGGTGTGAGCATGCACCAAGTCAACCCAAATAAAGCATCAAAGGAGAATACCACTATACTATGCTTTAATATGCTAAAAGCCTAAAACAATGCATGATTCATCCAAGGCACATTAAGCAATCTCAATTGTTTATAACAAGTCATGCTACAGCAAAGAATACTAATCATAAAGCCAAAACAATATCAAGCATGGTATGACAAAGCATAGGCCACAGTCAAAAACGAGCTCTTTTTACCACATAAGCATGAACTTCCCTACTCTTTTCCAAACCAAACCAAACTATTTGCAAACCAATGTATGAAAGAGGGGGTCCAACCAATTTATTCAGCAAACTAAGCAAACCAAGCAAACTAGAAACCAAAACAAAAACTAAAAAGAAGACGCTCCAAGAAAAACACAACCGTGCATGAAACAATAAAAATGATTTTATTGATGAAGGAGGGGATGCCTTGGGCATCCCCAAGC
This sequence comes from Avena eriantha, assembly GCA_910589775.1. Lineage (NCBI taxonomy): Eukaryota > Viridiplantae > Streptophyta > Magnoliopsida > Poales > Poaceae > Avena > Avena eriantha. Next base: position 108,877,302 of record OU342744.1, read on the forward strand.
TTTGACGCTTGTACTTCTTGGATATTTCTTGGGGTGACACGCGTGGCATCCCCAAGCTTGAGCTTTAGTCCATCCTTCATCTCATTACTCATTCCTTCCATACACCTGAAATTTTTCCTTCATACAAAACTTCACACAATCTTTATTAGCAACATTAGTGCACTCAAGATAAATAAGTCTTAAGGTTCAGTTCTAACACCAATAAAACTTCCAATAAAATACAAGCTACTGTACCACTTCCCTCAAAAAGCTCAATTCCCCAAAAGAACTCAAAAAGGAACCAACAAAAAGCAAATGCAGAAAATGGCAGAAATCTGTCAAAACAGACCAGCAGGTAAAGACGAATTTTTTCAAAGACCTTCTGTTGCTCAAATCAAAAAGTGTTGAACTAAGGAAAGTTAGATAACAATCTAGGGAAGAAGCACAAAACTTCACGCCTCAAAAAGACGTTCAGAGATATTACACGAATTTGCCGGTGAAGTACAGAAATCTGTTTCGGGGCAGCAACTTTCCCAATCATTATTTCTCTCTCATTAGAGGTTATTCTTGGCACAAAAAGCAAATAAAAAGGATAATGAGCGGTTAGTACAGAAGTAATAACTTCCAAGACTCATCTTAAACTTTTGGGTTATCTCTCAATAAGTACTTTTCTTTAACGCCTTTAAGTTAGGCATGATAGTTTGAGAAGATGCTCACATAGGAAATATGAATTGAAGTAAAAGAGAGCATCAAGAAGCAAATTCAAAGCACATTTAAGTCTAACCCATTTCCTATGCATAGGAATCTTGTAAAGAAACAAGTCATGAAAGCACAAAGAAACAAGCATAGCAAAGCAAAAGAAGTGCAACTTCAAGACTTTCAACATAAAGAGGGGAAACTTAATATTGTTGAGACACATAAAACCACGTTTCCCTCTCTCATAATAACTTTCAGTAGAAACATGAATAAAATTAACAATACAACTATCACACAAAACATTCTTATCATGAGCCACATGCATATAATAATTATTACTCTCCACATAAGAATAGTCATTCTTATTAATTGTAGTGGGAGCAGATTCAACAAAATAGCTATCATTATTATTCTCATCACCATAATCATCAAATATAGGAGGCATATTGTAATCATAATTACTTTCCTCCTCAATAGTAGGTGGACTGAAAATATCATATTCATCATTGCAATCATCATATATTGGAGGTTTGGTATCATCATAAGCAATAGAATAGCTATCTTCCAAAGTTGGGGAACTAAAAAGATCATTTTCATAGAAACTAGCTTCCCCAAGCTTATACTTTTCCATAGCATTAGCAATAATGGTGTCCAAAGAGTTCATACTAACAACATTGCTATTAGCATGCAAATAAAGTTCCATAGGTTTTTTAATTATCTCTTCAAACACTTCATGTCCTAACTCAAGATAAATACTATAAAGCTCTCTAATTTTTTTGTTTTCCATTAAGCCTAACTAGTGAAAACAAGAAACAAAAAGACAAAATTGCAGAATCTAAAGGAAATAACTTCGACCACTCACACCGGAGGATGTGAGTACCTTTTACCTTACCTCCCCGGCAACGGTGCCAGAAAATAGGCGTTTGCCGTGGGAGGTTCTTCTTTTTTAATCCTCCGGTGTGAATACCTTTTACCTTACCTCCCCGGCAACGGCGCCAGAAAATAGCTTGATGTCTACGCACTTCTATTCTTGTAGATAGTTGTTGGGCCTCCAAGTGCAGAGGTTTGTAGAACAGCAACAAGTTTTCCCTTAAGTGGATCACCCAAGTTTATCGAACTCAAGAAGGAAGTGGTCAAAGGTATTCCCTCTCAATCAACCCTGCAATCAAGATACAAGAAGTCTCTTGTGTCCCCAACACACCCAATACACTTGTTAGGTGTATAGGTGCACTAGTTCGGCGAAGAGATAGTGAAATACAAGTGGTATGGATAATTATAAGTGGTAACGGTGATAGAAAATAACTTCATGGCGTGGAAGAGACTAAAGGCAAATTGAAATAAAGATGGAAGCAAGCAAACATATAACAGATCTAGTAGCAAATGGTGTTTCAGTGCTTAGAAACAAGGCCTAGGGATCATACTTTCACTAGTGAACACTCTCATATAAATATATTCTTCTTTATGTTACTACTCTTAACTACTCTCCGGTTGGACACTCTAATTGATGGTAGGGCTATAACAGCACACCTCAAAGTTCATCTTTCCCATCTAGAAAACCCCACACTGTCACCTTGAGCACTAGATGGTTCCAACAAACACCACAATTTCATAGAAACATCCAACTCCAAATATAACTCATAAAAATATTTGTAATCTCTAGCCTAAGTGCCACCATGGTGTGCATGCTGTCACTTTCACACACATGGGGAGAGCAGAGATCTAATAAAGCACTTGAGTAGCAAGGTACATCTATAGATTACAAGCTCATGATCTCAATAAGATCATGCATAGAGAGAGATGAACACATAGCTACCGGTAGAACCCTTAGCCTCGAGAGAGAACTACTCCCTCCTCTTCATGGGAATCAGCAACGGTGATGGAGATGGTGCTGGAGATCGATGGAGATGGCTCTGGGGGCACTTCCCCGTCCCGGAAGGGTGCCGGAGCAGAGACTTTCTGTCCCCCGAATCTCTCCTTCGGTGGCGGTGGTGCTACGGAACTTTTCGTAGCTGGAGGCTTGATGATCTAGGGTTTATGCCTCGGCAGGCTTCTTATAGGCCAGAGGGCAAGGTCGGTGGGCGGCCAGGGAGCCCACACCATGCCCTAGCGTGACCTGGGGGGACCCGCACCATGGGGTGGTGTGGCCACCCTGTGGCCCCTCTCCGACTCTCCTTCTGGCTCCGTGAGTCTTCCGGGAAAATATCAACTTTGGCTTTTGTCCCGTCCAATTCTGAGAGTATTCATTTTCTAAATTTCCTGGAACCAAAAACAGCAGAAAACAGGCAGCTGGCCATGTGGCTCTTGTTAATAGTTTAGTCCAAGAAATCATATGAAAAGTACTCCAAAGTGTGGACAAAACACAAGAAAGTAGGTAAAACCAAGCATAGAACATCAGAAATTATAGATACATTTGCAATGTATCAGCCCTTCCCCCCGACCCCAGCCCTTTAAGAAAGAGTCCGCCAGGGCCGGATTATCCGGCCTATACTTGGGCCAGATTATCCGGCCTAAATTCTGAAATTCTGTTACACATAGATTCAGGCCCGCGCGTCCCCAAACAACACCCCCACAAGGTGTACAAGGGACTTGTGTGCAAGAATAGATGGCTTAGGGGTAGGGAAAGGCTTAGGATTAAGAGACCCAAACTGAGATGGTACTACACGCTCAAAATTGCAAGAATCAAATCAACTAAAAGCCAAAATTTAGTGTGATTCCCATAAAAACATGAGAGAAGCTAAAAACGATCAAGAAGGTCCAAATCAATCCAAAATTGAGGGCGGTGGCCGAAGCCACCTTGTTGGAGTGTATGGTATGACACCACAAAGATATATCTTGGGTTCATGACCAATACTCATCAATAAGCTCACATATCACAACATGATATTAAAAGAAATGATTTGACTTACTTTCGGCATAATGGGGGGAGGGTTAGCCCAAACAATTAGGACCACACTCCCCCTATATCCATGCCCACATCTAGATCAAATAAGACTGAGATGTACGAGTGAGTGCATAGGTAATCAAGACAAGCTCCTTGAATCAACGATATTTAGCTCATTGCTCAAGTAACAAAACCTCGCTTCATCAAGTGGCTTCGTGAAAATATCAGCAAGTTGGTTCTTCGTGCTCACAAAAGATAGATCAATATCGCCTCGAGCAACATGGTCCCGAATAAAATGATTCCGAATCTCAATATGCTTTGTCCTTGTGTGCTGTACCGGATTGTACGCAATTTTTATTGCACTTTCATTATCGCATAAAAGAGGCACTTTGTCACAATTGACACCGTATTCCTTTAAAGTTTGCCTCATCCATAATAACCGAGTGTAGGCACTAGCAGCTGCAACATATTCAGCTTCGGCGGTGGATAGAGATATACAATTCTCCTTTTTAGAAGACCAACAAACTAGAGACCTTCCCAAAAACTGACAACCCCCAGAAGTTGATTTCCGATCATCCTTATCACCAGCCCAATCTGAATCAGTGTAACCACATAGAGAGAAATTGGAGCCCTTGGGATACCATAAACCAAAATTAGGGGAATGAACCAAATATCGGAAGATCCTCTTGACCGCCACTAGGTGGCTTTCTTTAGGAGCTGCTTGATACCTTGCGCACACCCCTACACTCAACACAATATCGGGTCTAGATGCACAGAGGTAAAGAAGACATTTGATCATGGACCGGTATACCTTTTGGTCCACATCTTTACCGTGGGGATTAAGTTCAAGGTGACATTTTGTTTGCATCGGAGTGGCGACGCCATTAAGATCCGTCATCTTGAATCTCTTGAGCATGTCTTGGATGTATTTTGCTTGATTGATGAAGGTTCCTTCTCTAAGTTGCTTGATCTCGAATCCAAGAAAGAACCGTAACTCCCCCATCATAGACATCTCAAACCTGTCAGTCATAAGCTTTGAAAATTCATCATTAAAAGCTTTATTAGTAGAGCCAAATATGATGTCATCTACATATAGTTGGCATACGAAGAGCTCCCCCTTAACCTTCTTAGTAATAAGAGTGGGATCGATTTGCCCAACTTTGAAGCCACGGTCTAGCAAAAGCTCTTTAAGGTGCTCATACCACGCACGTGGGGCTTGTTTAAGGCCATAGAGTGCCTTATCGAGTTTGTAGACATGGTTCGGGAAGTTGGGATCCTCAAATCCCGGGGGTTGCTTTACATATACCAACTCATGTAGAGGACCATTAAGAAAAGCACTCTTAACGTCCATTTGCTACAATTTAAAATTATTATGAGCAGCATAAGCAAGAAGGATACGGATGGACTCAAGACAAGCCACCGGATCATAGGTCTCGCCGAAGTCAATGCCCTCAACTTGAGAATAGCCTTGTGCCACGAGTCTCGCCTTGTTCCTCACAACAATGTCATTCTCATCTCGCTTGTTTTTAAATATCCATTTAGTGCCGATAACATTGCGGCAATCCTTGGGCTTCTCCACTAGTTTCCAAACCTTGTTGCGGTCAAAGTTGTTCAACTCTTCATCCATAGCAACAACCCTGTCCATATCTTCAAGAGCTTCAAACACTTTCTTGGGTTCCACCATTGAGATGTGGGCTTGATGCTCACCGAAACTTGCCAACTCCCTTCGTGTGGAAACCCTTCGTCAAAGATCACCTACAGCTTTGTCAAGAGTATGTCCCCTTAACTCAAGGTTCCTATCGGCATGAGCCTTGCGACGAAGTTCAATATGCTTGTTGTCTCTTGGTGGAATAGTTTCATCATTGGAGTCTTCATTAGAATCATTTGCTTGACCTTGATCAGTAGCTTGAATAGCGGTAGTAGGAGATGATGAACCTTGCCCTTGAATTGGATCAACAGCCATAACAGGAGGCTGCTGATCATCGGGAGTCTCAGGGCCGGATAGTCCGGCCGTGTGTGGGGCCGCATAATCCGGCATGGGAGATCCTGAAGCACCTTCACAATCTTTACTGGAACTTGCTTGAATTGGTGAGGGGGCAGATAATCTGGGGGTAGCCAGAAAATCCGGCCTGGGAATAGTAGCTGTTTCTTCAATATGATGATCAGGTTGGTCGCCAGTGGAGTGGGGGCCGGATAATCCGGCCTGGAGCATATAGGAGCATGTTGACCTCCAGCATTTGGAGGAGTTGATATAGAAGTTTCTCTAGTTGTTGGAGCATGTTGAGTCTGTGTAGATGAGGGCTCTACATGAGTAGAGCATTGTCCTTCCCGATCCGCCACAAGGGGTTCCTCAACGGGGCGCAATAATCCCACGCCCATTCTTCTTATGGCATCTTGGGATATTTCAACATCTGCATCACAAACATCAACTTGCCCCGCATGGGAGACATCATTTTCCTCGAACACCACACTACAAGATTCTACAGCAGTTCCGGAGAGCTTATTGTAGACTCTATAAGTGTGGGATTCGGCACCATAGCCAACAAAAATACCTTCTAAAGCCTTAGACTCAAATTTAGATAAACGAACTCCTTTGATGAGAAATAAACACTTACACCCAAATACCCGAAAGTATGAGATTTTGGCTTGTTACCGGTAAGAATTTCATACGGAGTCTTGTCCAAGATTTTACGGAGGTATAGCCGGTTGGATGAATGACAAGCGGTCGAGATTGCTTCAGCCCAGAAGTTATATGGAGACTTGAACTCAGCTAGCATAGACCTTGCCATATCCATTAGGGTCCGGTTCTTCCTCTCAGCAACACCATTTTGTTGAGGGGTGTACGCAGTGGAATATTGATGTCTTATCCCCTCTTCAGTTAGGAATTCATTTAAGGTGTAGTTCTTGAACTCGGAGCCGTTATCACTTCTTATTGCCAATATAGGGACATTGTGTTGACGTTGAACCTCGTTGGCGAAGTCGATGACCGTTTGTTGAGTCTCGCTCTTCAACTTGAAGAAATAGACCCAAGTGTATCTTGAGTAATCATGAACGATCACCAGGCAGTACTTCTTCCCACTGAGGCTTGCATGTGATGGAGGTCCAAAGAGGTCCACATGAAGCAGCTCCAAGATCCTCTTTGACGAAATAATAGTCTTCCTTCGATGAGGAGAGTCATGCATTTTCCCTTCAACACAAGCCCTGCAAACACGATCTTTGGCAAAGGAAACATTTTCTTTTAGTCCAAGGATGTGGCCACCCTTGTGGAGACTTTGCAAAGTTCTCATGTTGATGTGGGCTAGTCGATGATGCCATAACCAACCCGTGTCAGCCTTTCCGAAAAGACACATCGGGCCTGTAGTGGTTTTCCCCGAGAAGTCCACCACGTACAGGTCATTTTTGACATATCCCATGAAAGCGACTTTTAGAGACTTGCTCCACAAGAGTACCACCAAATCAGCATCAATAAAAATAGCAAAGCCCATCTTACCGAGGGCACGAATTGAAAGTAAATTGTAACCGAGGGTCTCAACAAGCATGACGTCCACGAGAGAGATATCGTGAGCAACCACAACTTTTCCGAGACCCAATACCTCAGATTTTGACTTGTCACAATAGGAGACGGTTATATGATCATGATTTAGCCGCATCTCCGTGATGATCTCCTTGCTTCCGGTCATGTGACTCTTGCACCCGCTATCGAGTACCCATTTAGATCCACCGGAAGCATAGCCCTGCAAGAAAGTTACTTTTTGGTTTTAGGTACCCATTTTTCAATGGGTCCTCTCATGTTAGTGACAAGGGTCTTGGGGACCCAAATAGACCAAGGAATGTAACAGTCATAAGGACCTACATAACTAGCATAAACATCACCATAATAATCACGATATAACTCAAAGCTAGGATTGTTAGCCCCTGCAAAACCATCATAATTAGACTTGTAATTGGTGGTGGTGCTAGTCTTTGGTTGAGCAGTCTTGCTCTTCTTCTTCTTGTTGTTCCTTCTTGTTCCTTGTCTTGGGAATATAACCAAGACCCTCTTTTCCATTGTTTGTCCTTTGCTTGCTAAGTATCTCATCTAGAACTTCTTTACCTTTGTGTTGAGATCCCTTTGCAAGTTCTTGTCCACAAGATGGCGTGGAGGTGTTGGACATATCATACTTCTATAATTGAGTTAGGAGCTGGTCACGAGACTCATTTAGTGTAGAGTGTTCACTCTCTAATGCCTTGTGAGCAATGTCAAGTTTCTCAAACTTCTCCATGAGTCTAGCATGAGTAGCCCCAAATTCAATCTTTTCCTTTTTTTTTAATTTCTTTACCTTGGCAAGAGCGTTGTCACATTCTTTGATGAGCTGAGCCAAAACTTCTTCATGTGACTCCTCAATTGATTCTAGTTTCTCTTCCAAGGATGCTCGAGCTTCCTCTTCTTCTTCCAGAGCATTCTTCAAGGAGGCTATCTCCAAGGCATCTTCTATTTCAATTTTTCCCTTTTCTTTGAGGAGATCTTCGGCTTGGGCAAGATGACTCATAAGAGCATCAAAATGAAGTTTGTGCTCACCTTGCAAGTTAGTGAAAAAGTTGTCCAAAGCAATAACTTCTTCTTTCATCTTAAGACTAGTATGATCATCCATATCCATATTTATGTTAGTCTTAGGAAATGAAGAGCTAGAAGATGATACCTCGGACCCTCTTGCCATAAGACAAGTGACGTTGTTTTTGATGACGTTTTCGTTTGGTGAGTCGAAGAGAGATGATGGACTCGATGTGGTCGCTATAGAAGCCATCTCACGAGAACTATCTTCATCCTCTTCATCTTCACTTGCAGAGGAATATTCTTCTTGTGCCACCAAGACAATCTTGGGTTGCTTCTTGTAGGGGCCATTCTTTTTGATAAATGGCTTCTTTCTAGGTGCCTTGGACTTTTCTGTAAGGATGAGCCTGCCACCATTGTCTTCTCTATTTTGATATGGACACTCAGCCACAAGGTGTAGCCTATCTCCACAATTGTAACATGTTCTCAGTTTTGGGTCATTCTCTCTTCTTCCACTTGACCCATTCTTGCGCTCGAGTTCTGACTTGGCCTTGGCTAGATCCTTCCAAAAGTTCCTTGCATAGAACGCCATGTACTCACCATGAGCACGCTTGACTTCATCGGGGCAATCCATGGAGACACCCTCGAAAGCTCTTTCATCCTCATCTTGCTCAACAACATTTGCCTTTAGAGCAACATTGACCCCTTTTTGCATTCCAATGGCTCGTGCACGGGCATCTTCCGCATTCTTAGCTACAACCTTGAATGATGACATTTCTTGCATGACTTCATTGGAAGTCATTTGGTGGTAGTTGTGTCTACCTTGCAAGCTCTTCAAGTCTGTTGGCTCAAAAGGCATTAGAGCACTCACGTATTTCCTTTTTATCCAAGCATCATCAATGTGAGTGGCTCCATGCTTTATAAATGTTGTTGTGATACCCTTGAGTCTTCTATACATATATTCATGGTTTTCACCATCCAACATGTAGAATCCTTCAGCTTCATTACTAAGGGCATCATACATATTCCTTCTCATGCTTTCATTTCCAATAAATAGGTCGGTGAGAGCATCCCGAGCTTCTTTAGCTGTGTTGAGATGCTCAATGTGGGGCATGTCCTTGGGACCCACTCCGAGCTGTATCATGTGGAGAGCCGTTGCATTCAATTGGATATCCACAACTTCTCTTCTTGTCAAGTTGGTGTGATCTCCAATATGGAGACCCTCTTCGATAATCCTCCAAAGATCAATTGAAGAGCTGCATACATGAGACTTCATTAAGAATTTCCATTGATTAAATGAGGATGCAGTAAGCTTGGGTGGATCACCCCTATTGTTTATATGAGGATGAGGGATAGGTGGGTCGGGGGAATATAAGTGATGAACCTCACTATAGTCCTCCTTACCACTTCCCTTCTTGGAGGCGGAACCATTATGTTTTTCACCTACCACTTCATCTTCCTTGGGTCCGGTGTTAGCCTTATCCTTGGATGAGGGAGTGGCAGCCTCAGAGGAGGACGGAGATGGGGCTACGGATGATGTGAGGTGAGCAATCATTTGTTGCATCTCCTCCATCTTAGTCTCAAAGGATTCCAACAAGGTTGTTTCCAACGTCTTGAGGTCATCCATTGTGACCTTGTCCACGACCTCATTCCCATTTTCCTTGGTACCCATACTTTCTCTTAGGCGGTTAAGCCCGAATAAAGAGTCGGGGCTCTGATACCAATTGAAATGGATCATATGGGCACCTAGAGGAGGGTGAATAGGTGCTACTTAAATTTTTAATGCTTTTTAAATTTTAGGCTTGACACAAAGGTAAATTCTCTAGATATACTATTAGGAAGAATTTCCCTATATGCAAACCTAACTACTAGCGAGTAAAAGGCGAGTGGAAAGAGGAACGACTGAACCGTAGTGAAGCACGCGGAGACACATGATTTGTTTTACCGCAGTTCCTTCCTTGTTAAGGGAAGTACATCTGCGTTGGAGGGGTGGGAGGTACTAAGACCACCACGCCACAATAGGCCTCACCCTGTTCTCCGATGGATCCCGCCACCAAAGGCCTGATCCACCTTTCCACTATAGGAACCCTTCAAGGCGGGAACCGGCGCATTTACACAACTAGCGGGGCACAACTCCACAACCAAATTGGAGGCTCCTGTAATGACAACAAGCTGCCACAAGAACAAGTTATCAATAATAAAACACAAGATCAAGATATTGACAAGAATACTAGATCGGGGAATTCTCCAAATGAATGGAGAGGAGTTGATGCGCTTGATTCGTGATGGCGATGAAGATTGTCTCCTCCTTCAATTTTCCCAAAGATCGAAGCCTTCCGGTGGTTGAAGTAGGAGATCTAGAGAGAGAGCTCTTGCAATGGGTCTGACACTTTTTGAATGAATCAAGAATTCTGAAAGGAGGGGATGAAGGAGCTTTTATACCCCCTGCACCCACTCAGCCGTTGGAGCCATTTGGGGCCGGATTATCCAGCCTAAGTGAGGGTCGGATTATCCGGCCTGGGGAAAACACCGCCCCAGACTCGGATTATCCAGCAAATAATCTGCCCCCACACAGAGCTTCCTGCCGAGCCTGCCCTTGATCGTCTCATGGGGAACCAGATTATCCGGCCCTATGCGAGGGCCGGATTATCCGGCCAGGGAAGGAAAAACCGCCATGTTCGGATTTTCTGGGAGAAAATCCGAACCGACTCAGAGCGTCGCGCCTTGGCTGCCTTTGATCGTCTTCTGGGGGCCGGATTATCCGGCCCCATGCGAGGGCCGGATTATCCGGCCAGGGAGGAAAAAGCCGCCCCTCTTCGGATTTTTCGAGAGAGAATCCGAACCCACTTAGAGCGTCGCGCCTTGGCTGCCTTTGCCGAATGAGGTAGACCGGATTATTCAGCCCCTGATGGGGGCAGATAATTCGGCCCCCCCAAACACAAAATCACTGCCAGCACACTTGGCACACATGAGAAAAAGTCCATGGTATTGTTATCTAACACTAAAAACATAGGGAACCATGAAATGTTCTTTCACCAAGTAGTATGACGCATATGCTACACCCACGGGGTAGGCTACTGGCAGCCAGGTACTAGTTATGATTTTGTGTGAAATCTAAAAGCACCAAACTTGCAATTCAAGGTTCGTCCATTGTTCAAGTTGCTGATAGACGTAGCTCAAGGTTCTAGGCGGAAGTTCAACTTAACAGTCTCTACTGAAACACTGGTACATAAACAAGTAGCGAGGATTGGCAAACCTTCAAATGGGAATTCTAGATCTAGTGGGCATTGTTAGAAATAATGGGCCAAATAAAATAAGCCCATATAGATTTCAAATTTTCCCTAAATCTTAAAGCCCATGTTTGTGGCAGCTCACATGTGTATGGGCCCATGTTTGGGGCAGCTCACATGGGAGTGGAGTGGGAGCTAAAGTTTAGTCCCACACGGAAAGTTGGAGGAGAGTTACACCACCTTATAAGGTGGAGTGGTTCATCACTTAGTAAAGTGAGTGAGAAGAGGAGAGCTACATGCGCGCTCCTTCTCCAACGACGCCGCCGCTCGCACGCACGCACCGCACCTCCCGCCCGTCCCATCACGACGCGCGCGCCGCGGGTTGTAGGAATCTCGTTGAGCTGAGCTTTCTTTTTGCTGCTCAGGAAAATGTGAGGTTTTGATAGACGTGTCAACAGTCAGCCTATTCGGGTCGCTCCCGGATCATGGGCTACTGTAACCTACCCGAGCGTGCGCTACGTGGACTCGGCCCATGTTCGCTTCCGTTAGGGTTTCCTGAGCCGTTCTATATAAAGTGCTGCGCGGCTACCACCACATACAACCACCGAACCAATCTAGGGTTTGCCAGCCTCTCTGCTTGAGTCGCTACCATAGTCTACTCCATCCCTCTTGTCGGTGGACGGGAGAGCAGGTCTCCGGAACCACTTGCATTTGCGATCCTGTACTGGAGAGGGTGAATAAGGTTTTTGGGAAGCGTTCTGCACGACTGCTCGAGTTCTACATCACGGCTCGTCTTCCATCCAAGTCAGTCCGTGCTACCAATCACCGTCGTCTCCTTCGATCAATCTTCCCCAAAGTTACTACGGCGACTTCATCTGTAAGCGAACGGTACGTGCAACGTGTTGCTGTCTGATTATTCATCATGTTCTGCGAGTACATGTTTAGCTGCTACTTGTTTCCGTTCATATTGTTGTTTAGTACATCTAGTATGTTCGAGTTACATGTGTTAGTAGATGGTTTTGTCATGTTTAATATTATGGAATTAATCATGGAAATTGTGCCTAATTATCCAACAATCTAAAAACCTTATTATAGGCAATTTCCTGAGTTAAACATGGGACATCTAGCTGATGCTATGAAGCCGGAAAAGTTTACCGGTGTGCATTTTAAGAGGTGGCAGTATAAGACCACCATGTGGCTGCAAGCTCTGAAAATATTCGATGCTAGCGAGGGTTTACCTGAAGGAACTATATCTGAGCAGGATCAGAACAAGTTCAAGGAAGCCAATCTAGCCTTCGTGGGATGTGTTCTGAGTGTTCTTGATAACAAGTTGTTTGACGTGTATATGCACTTCAAAAACGCAAAAGAGCTCTAGGAGGCACTGGACGCTAAGTTCGGTGTAGCAAATGCTGGCAGTGAACTGTATATCATGGAGAGCTTCCATGATTACAGGTTAACAACCGTTCTGTAGTCGAGCAGGCTCATGAGATACAGTGCTTTGCTAAGGAGCTTGAAATCCTTAAGTGTATCCTACCCGACAAGTTTGTGGCTGGGTGCATTATTGCAAAGTTGCCTTCTTCATGGAGGAACTTCACCACAACTCTCAACCATAAGAGGCAAGAGATATCGGTTGAAAACCTGATAGTGTCTCTTGATGTTGAGGAGAAGGCTCGGGCCAAGGACACTGCTGAGAAAGGAGGCGAGGGTCAGTCCAGCGTCAATATGGTGCAGAAGAAGACCTTCAGCAAGAACAAAGGGAACTATAAGCCCTTCTTCAACAAGCCTGAAAAGACTACAACCTAAGAAGCCGAACAAGGCCGAGCTAGGTTGCTTTACCTGTGGAGAGCTCAGGCACTTTTCCAAGGACTGCCCAGAACGTGCAGATCGTAAAGGAAAAAAGAGGAAGACTGTCAACGTCGTGACTGCTAGCAATGTTGATGGGTATGGTAATTTATTTACTGTTCTTTCTGTTTTTCAATCACCATGTTGGTGGATTGATACGGGTGCTCATGTTCATGTGTGTGCTGACATCTCTATGTTCACTTCTTATCAGGTCGCTCGGGATTCATCCGCCCTAATGGGGAATGGGTCACATGCTTCTGTTCATGGTGTTGGCACGGTGGATCTGAAGTTCACTTTGGGAAAGATCGTGCAGCTGAAGAACGTGCAACATGTCCCTTCCATGAACAAGAATCTTGTTAGTGGCTCCCTTCTATGCAGAGATGGGTTTAAGATTGTCTGAGTCTAATAAAGTCATTGTGTCGAGACATGGACAATTTATTGGTAAAGGCTATGAGTGCGGAGGGTTGTTCCGCTTTTCACTTTCAGATTTTTTGTAATAAGTCCGGAAACCATGTTTGTGGCGGTGTTAATGATGATACCAGTGTTTGGCATTCTCGTTTATGTCACATTAATTTTGGTTTGATGTCCAAGTTGTCCAATATGAGTTTAATTACGAATTTCACTATTGCCAAAGGTTCCAAGTGCCATAGTTGTGTGCAATCAAAGCAACCTCGAAAGCCTCACAAGGCCATCGAGGAGAGAAACTTGGCACCTCTGGAGCTCATACATTCTGATCTTTGTGAGATGAATGGTGTGTTGACAAAAGGTGAAAAGAGATATTTCATGACTTTGATTGATGATGCGACTAGATACTGCTATGTTTATTTGTTGCGCACGAAAGATGAAGCTTTAGACTACTTTAAAATTTATAAAGCCGAAGTTGAAAATCAACTAGAGAGAAAGATCAAACGTCTTAGGTCGGATCATGGTGGTGAATATTTTCCCAAAATCTTCGATGAATTCTGTGAGGAACATGGCATTATTCATGAAAGGACGCCTCCCTACTTGCCCCAATCAAACGGGGTTACCGAGAGGAAAAACCACACGCTGACTGACTTGGTGAATTCCATGTTAGCCACCGCTGGTTTATCTAAGGCATGGTGGGGGAGGGCTTGTTGATAGTGTGTCATGTCCTGAATAGAGTTCCTAACAAGAATAAAGATAAAAACCCCTTATGAGGAATGGGCTGGGAGAAAACCATCACTTTCTTACTTGTGCACTTGGGGGTGTTTGGCTAAGGTCAACATACCAATTCCTAAGAAACACAAACTTGGACCAAAGACAGTGGATTGCATCTTTCTAGGATATGCTCCGCGGAGTGTATGCTATAGATTTTTAGTGGTTAAATGTAGGTTCCTAATATGGATGTTGATACTATAATGGAATCTCATGATGCAACATTCTTTGAGAATATGTTTCCTATGAAAGATATGCATAGCACTGCTAGAATTTCTTCTGAAATACTTGTTGAAACTAGTGCATCTAGTGAGAATTGTGAGCAACCACGCGAGGAACAAGTCCTAGAGAAGGATGACAATGAAGCTCCTACATGGAGTAAGAGACAGAGGGTTGCAAAATCCTTTGGAGATGATTTCATTGTGTACCTTGTGGATGATACTCCCACTTCCATTGCAGAGGCATATGCATCTCCTGATGCACATGATTGGAAAGAAGCTGCTCATAATGATATGGACTTGATTCTTTCTAATGGAACTTGGGAACTATCAGAACGACCCCATGGTTTTAAGCCTGTGGTTTGCAAGTTGGTGTTCAAGAAGAAGCTAAGGCCTGATGATACTATTGAAAAGTACAAGGCACGGCTTGTAGCAAAAGGCTACACCCAGAGAGAAGCCAAAGATTACTTTGACACCTATTCACCTGTCGCTAGACTGACCACCATTCGAGTACTACTATCCCTGGATGCCTCTTATGGTCTTATCGTTCATCAAATGGATGTTAAGACAGCTTTCCTCAATGGAGAGTTGGAAGAGGAGATCTATATGGATCAGCCTGATGGGTTTGTGGTAAAAGGTGAAGAGAGAAAGGTATGAAAGTTGTTAAAATCTTTATATGGCCTGAAGCAAGCACCTGAGAAATGGCATGAGAAGTTTGACAGAACATTAACTTTTGTTGGCTTTGTCGTTAATGAGGCTGACAAGTGCGTCTACTATCGCCATGGTGGGGGCGAATGTGCTATATTATGTTTGTACGTGGATGATATCCTTATCTTTGGTACAAACATGAATGTGATAAATGAAGTCAAGTCTTTTCTGTCAAAGAGCTTTGATATGAAAGATCTGGGAGAAGCTGATGTTATTCTGAATATCAAGCTGATTAAGCACGAGAGTGGGATTACATTGACGCAATCACACTATGTTGAGAAGATCTTGAGCCATTTCGGATTTTTTGATGGCAAGTCTTCCCAACACCTTATGATCCCAGTGTGACATTACGGAAAAACAAGAAAGAGTCAAAAGAACAATTGAGATACTCTCAAATCGTTGGCTCACTCATGTACTTAGCTAGCGCGATAAGACCCGACATCTCTTTTGCTGTGAGCAAGTTGAGTAGGGTCATGTCTAACCCGGGTACTGAACATTGGTGTGCACTTGAAAGGGTCATGCGTTATCTATGTGGTACAATGAGTTATGGGATACACTATTCGGGGCATCCAGCGGTGCTCGAAGAATATAGTGATGCGAACTGGATCTCGGATGTAGATGAACTCTACGCCACTAGCGGGTATGTATTTACCTTTGGAGGTGGCGCGGTATCATGGAGATCTTGCAAACAAACCATATTGATAAGGTCGACTATGGAAGCAGAACTTGCTGCTTTACACAACCATTGTAGAGTCAGAATGGTTGCGTGAACTCTTGATGGACTTGCTGGTGGTTGAGAAACCTAGACCGGCCATCCTCTTGAATTGTGATAATCAAACTGTTATTGTCAAAGTGAACAATTCTAAGGATAACGCGAAGTCATCAAGACACGTCAAGAGACGTTTGAAGTCTGTCAGGAAATTGAGAAACTCTGGAGTAATTACTGTTACGTATATTCAAACTGAAAAAACCTGGCAGATCCCTTTACAAAGGGACTATCACAAAACATGATAGAAAGTGCATCGAGAGAGATGGGTTTGAGACCCATGGATGTTACATAGTAGTGGTAACCCAACCTTTTTGATCAGAGATCCCGTGAATTAGGACCTAGAAAAAACAAGCTAGTGGTGTGACGGAGGAGAGTATTAGACAACCCTCTCTATGTGAAGATGCACAACACTCAAAAGCTGTAAGGCAGGTTGGCAACATGCCTTAATGTGTTTCTGTTGGCTATGATTAGCAAAGATGCTGTCCTACAGAGCATTCTTGAAAGAACACACCTATACGAGTTCTGATTGTTAAACGTCGCAATCTATGAGATTTGGGTGATCTCTAGTAAACTCATGAAGAGACCAAGTAGTATGACGCATATGCTACACCTGTGGGGTAGGCTACTAGCAGCCAGGTACTAGTTATGATTTTGTGTGAAATCTAAAAGCACCAAACTTGCAATTCAAAGTTTGTCCATTGTTCAAGTTGCTGATAGACGTAGCTCAAGGTTCTAGGCAGAAGTTCAACTTAACAATCTCTGCTGAAACACTGGTATATAAACAAGTGGCGAGGATTGGAAATCTTCAAATGGGCATTTGAGATCTGGTGGGGGAATGTTAGAAATAATGGGCCAAACAAAATTAGCCCATATAGATTTCAGATATTCCCTAAATCTCAAAGCCCATGCTTGTTGTATCACATGTGTTTGGGCCCATGTTTGGGGCAGCTCACATGGGAGTGGCGTGGGAGCTAAAGTTTAGTCCCACATGGAAAGTTGGAGGAGAGTTACACCATCTTATAAGGTGGAGTGGTTCATCACTTCGTAAAGTGAGTGAGAAGAGGAGAGCTACACATGCGCTCCTCCGACGACGACGCCGCCGCTCGCACGCACGCACCGCACCGCGCCGCACCGCCCGCTCCGTCACGACGCGCGCGCGCGCCGCGAGTTGCGGGAATCTCGCCGAGCCGAGCTTTCTTTTTGCTGCTCAGGAAAATGTGAGGTTTTGACAAATGTGTCAACGGTCAGCCTATTATATAAAGTGTTGCACGGCTACCGCCACATACAACCACCAAACCAATCTAGGGTTTGCCAGCCTCTCTGCTTGCGCCGCCACCATAGTCTACTCCATCCCTCTTACCGGCATGTACGAGCGGACGGGAGGTCTCCGCCTTTGCGATCCTGTACGGGAGAGGGCGAATAAGGTTTTTGGGAAGCGCTCTGCTTGACTGCTCGAGTTCTACATCACGGCTCGTCTTGCATCCAAGTCAGGCCGTGCTGCCTATCACCGTCATCTCCTTCGATCAATCTTCCCCAAAGTTACTACGGCGACTTCATCTGCAAGCGAACGGTACGTGCGACGTGCTGCTGTCTGATTATTCATCATGTTCTGCGAGTACATGTTTAGCTGCTACTTGTTTCCGTTCATATTGTTGTTTAGTACATCTAGTATGTTCGAGTTACATGTGTTAGTAGCTGGTATTGTCATGTTTAATATTCCGGAATTAATCATGGAAATTGTGCCTAATTATCCAACAATCTAAAAACCTTATTACAGGCAATTTCCTGAGTTAAACATGGGACATCTGGCTGATGCTATGAAGCCGGAAAATTTTACTGGTGTGCATTTTAAGAGGTGGCAGTATAAGACCACCATGTGGCTGCAAGCTCTGAAATATTCGATGCTAGCGAGGGTTTACCTGAAGGAACTATATCTGAGCAGGATCAGAACAAGTTCAAGGAAGCCAATCTAGCCTTCGTGGGATGTGTTCTGAGTGTTCTTGATAACAAGTTGTTTGACGTGTATATGCACTTCAAAAATGCAAAAGAGCTCTGGGAGGAACTGGACGCTAAGTTTGGTGTAGCGGATGCTGGCAGTGAACTGTATATCATGGAGAGCTTCCATGATTATAGGATGGTTAACAACCGTTCTGTAGTCAAACAGGCTCATGAGATATAGTGCTTTGCTAAGGAGTTTGAAATCCTTAAGTGTATCCTACCCGACAAGTTTGTGGCTGGGTGCATTATTGTAAAATTGCCTTCTTCATGGAGGAATTTCGCCACAACTCTCAAGCATAAGAGGCAAGAGATATCGGTTGAAAACCTGATAGCGTCTCTTGACGTTGAGGAGAAGGCTCGGGCCAAGGACACTGCTGAGAAAGGAGGCGAGGGTTAGTCCAACGCCAATATGGTGCAGAAGAAGACCTTCGGCAAGAACAAAGGGAACTATAAGCCCTCCTTCAAAAAGCCTGAAAAGACTACAACCTTCAAGAAGAAGAAGAAGCCGAACAAGGCCGAGCTAGGTTGTTTTATAAGTGTATTGTGTGAGGTCCTAAATCGGTTTGACCCTCGTTGATCGGTGCCACGTATACAGTAGGGATGCATCGCTTTTGCTTCCAATTCTGCTCCTGGCAAGGTGAAGGCGAAGGGGACCCATTGTAGCACCCCAATAAAACCACTACTAGAAAATCGCTTGGTGTTTTTGTTTGTGCATCATCGTGACCGCATGCTTATGTCATCATGCCACATTGCATTTGAGCATCTTCATGTCTGCATGCATTTGTTTGCCTAACTATTTTCTAAAAGTCATACTTGTTTTCTGTTTGCCTCCCTCTTTATTTCAAATGTAAAACCCGGTCCTTCGGGATATCTCGTTTTGTTAAAACCTATTTATAAAAGTTTTTTTAATAAAATAAATAAAATGTTTTTCCAGAGGAGGCCGCCACCGGCCAAGCCCAAAGGCCCAGCTGGTAGCAGCCTACCTCCCTGGCTAATCCTGACCCTAGATCTAAGCCTTAAACTAAAACTAACCAGACCTACCCAAACCCTAGACGCACCCGAACCACACCTACCTAATGTGCGCTGCACCTCCCGCTAGCCGCCACTCGACCGCGTCGCACTAACCCGCGCGACAGCGTGACTCGCACGCGACCTACCCAACCCGCGTTGCATGTTACCGCTCGCGCGCGTGATGCACGCCCCAGCCCCACGAGACGCCTCTCACACAACCCAGCCTAGCCCCACCACGTGCGCCCTGCTCCCTCGCGATCCCTACCCTCCTCTCGCCTTGCATCTCACCAACCGCCGCCCTGTCGTCAGAGCGTGGCCGCCCTCCTCTCGGCTCGTCTACATGGACACACGCCGCCGCGTCTGGCCGCCGCTCGAGCCCCGCCTTTGCCTTGATGGCCCGTGCCGCCACCTCGCTTCCCCTTCGAGCCGGCCGCCGCCCCGCTGCCGTCCTCTACAACCTGGCTCCCCGCGTGCCACCGCTTCCTCGCCGGAGCCATGGGGCCTCCACCCTTACGTCCGCCGCCACCTCGCCACCAGGGGCGCCCTCGCCGCATGTACCCTATGCCTTCCTCCCCGCTACCCCGAGCCGCCGCTAGCCCCGCGAGCACGCTGTCCCGCCCCAGCAGTAAGCCAACGTCGCTGCCCGAGCTCACTTCGGTCAGGCGCCCGACGGTCTGCCCCTACAGCGCGGCCGCAAGCTCCTCCTCACCTCTGTCTCGCACCGTCCCACGTGCGTCCCCGTGCCCGGCCGTCCATGCGAGCCCCCGTGAGCTCCTCTGGTTCGTGCCCATGTCCTGACAGGCATATCTGCCATGGTGGTTACTGTGCTATAGCAGCTATTTCTGTATCCTTTTGTGTTGGAACAATAGAATCAGAACAAGGCTTGGTTGGTCCCAGATTCAGGTCCCCCATTCCGATGCTTCGCCACTCCTTGCCAACTGCTCGTGTGCTCATGAACTGCCAACACTCAAATCATCGACAAGGCCGCCATCATGGCTAAAGGCAAAGATGCTAGACTCGAAGTCCTCCTTCTCGGATCCGTTCGATCATCTACACGGAGTGCCGAGGTTCCCTGCATGGACCCGAAGGACATCGGATGCCGACTCATCCTTCATGGATCCGATGGCCGAGACCCTGAAGCCTGATCCCGTCGAACCCCTTGGTGAACCCCAAGATCGCCGATACCCTAATCTGATTCCCTTTTTGAGACCCTTATTTTATAATATATGACATATACTTGTTTTAAATTGTTCATGTCGCATACATATTTTGTGGTTTGGGGGCATTACGCTGATTCACCTTATAATTATATATGGAGTGTTTATGCGGGATACCTTTGTCTTATTCCGAACTCCATTTAAATTTGTGTAGCGAATCGATGCCATGTTTTGCCTCGTTAATTCAACATTTAAATTGCGGGGTATCTATACAACATGAACCATCTAATTAATTGTCAGGACCCCAGTTTCACTTAATTTTGTCTAGTCGCATCGCATCTTTGCCATGTCATACATCATACATTCATCATGCCTGATCTTCTGCCGTAGTATTAAATAGTGCATTCGGTGCTTCTTTTAGTGCTTTGGTTCTTCGCGGATTAGGCCGTTGAGTGGATGCGAGTATCGATAAGTCCTTCGGATAATGAACCTTCGGCAGTGTTTCTCAGGTGAGCAATCTCCCCCTTTCTACCTATTTTGCATTTATAGTCTTTACTTCCTCATGTTGATCTATTGCTATCCTTGTTGCGATGCTTTAGTTTTCGTGCACCATTTATATTCCTTGCAGCCTCTATATTGCCTTGGACACATCCTATTGCCTGTTGTTTGATAGATAGTCGGTCTTGTGAGTCGTAGTTGCTTGCTCAGGTGCTGCTTTGCGTCGTTGTTGTCCACCGTTGTTGGAAGGTTGGCGTATGTTTAATGGTAGAGATGATCATGAATTTCAATATAACTTGTCAATTAAAATCCTGGGACTAGATATAACTAATGCAGAGGCACCGGTGGGCAATAGCTAATATTTGATTTTTTAACTGCTCACTTGTGTCCCATAGGCCCCGAATACTTGATACATGTTCCTTGACTATCGCACTATCCGCATGTGGGACCATGAATCCCCTTAGCCAGAGCTTGATTCATTTCTTATTTCTTGGGGCCACAAAGTAGTTTGGGGCTTTATTACTATCATGTACTTATGCCATGCTTTACTGTTTATTTATGATTGCGCGTGGAGCGTCTGTACTGTTTTGGATTGCAGAGTGTTTTCACGGTATCGACAAGCCCAGTCACACTTTCGGGTTCCCAGTCGTTTACAGCCATTGACGTAAATCCTGGATCTGTCTCGGAGCCGGCCAACTTCGTTGCGGGTAGCTTAGTGGGGTGGCCCCCTGAAATATTTTTTGAATCTTGTGATTGCTTTGTCGTGAAAGGCTCGTTGGGTTTTTATTTGGTTTTTCCGAGGTTGATCGTGTGTGTGTTGCTATTTGTGCAACCCTGCGGGGTAAATCTTTCTGAAAGCCGTGTCCGCGGTTATCGATGACTTGGAACACAGTATCTCGATCATAGACAAGCATAACTAAAGTAGTGCTATAAATTTGACTTTTACATATCTAGTAATCAGTTTCACTACAACGGAATGAGTAAATAAAAGTGCCAACAACTGGTGGTATTGGGGTGCATCATGTCATATTATAACTGCCTAGTAAGTATTGCAACTGCAACAGAACGGTTAACTAAAACTGCCCACTACTTATGCTATCATGATGACTCATGCTATCTATATCTGACTAGTAAATGCTGCAACTAGAATGGAATGAATAAAACTGACAACTGTGTGAGTTCCTTGGTTTGACTTCCTCGTTTGGTCTCGAGGGGGAAAGACCAGGATGGGTATGATTGGTGTTAGTATCAGGTTGGTCCCGCACAGGTCTTTCTTATCTCTCTCTGATAGGTGACAGTTGTATCGAGTCTCTATAAGTTGTTTAGTGCTGCTTCACTGTCGCTTCAATCCACCATACCTATGTAGGCGAGAGCCGCTGAATTCTAGCCTCGCCGTATACTGGCCTCAGTACGGACCGCTCTCTTTTTCCTTTGCCCTTTGTTGGCACCCTTTTGTTTTAGCAGGTATAAGTTCGACGTCGTTAGCAGGGTTACCCTTCCGGCTTGGCCTGGGCAGGATTATGGATGCCATTGATTATTCTTCAGGGCTCTTAGCCCCATTTGCATCTTATCCGTACTCGGATGCTGTATCATTTTCCAAGTGATTTGGATTTTTGTACTATATATCTATATTCTTGACTCATGGAGTCGTTGTTGTATATAAATGTTCTGTGGGTTCCATCGTGGACTAATGTGTAATGGTATTACTTCGTTTTCCACCCGCACGCAAGTGCCTGGTGGGCGTCCTTGAATCAATTCTATGCGGGTTTGGCGGGAAGCGCTAAAATCTGCATAGGGCCAATTCGAGGGTGTTACAAAGTGGTATCAAAGCCCAGCAGTTACGATACCTCACTGGTCCAGCCTGTAGGATAACCTAGCTGACGACCGATGTAGAGTGTCAAACTATTTTTGGAAAATTGGTTGGATAGATCTGATTAGGTTTGCTTTTACTCCTTGCCTCTATGCTATTCTCCTCTTACATTTGCGTGTTTTGAATATACTCTTATCTTATCTTCGAGTCCAGGATTTCTCGTGGTTGGGTTTCCGTCGTACCTTCAGGATTTAGGTTTCTTCCTCTTGCAGTGGTGTTTCCACATCCGGTCTTTGTGCTATCTGAGTAACCTTCATATGTTGTACCTTTCGGTGGATCAAAACCCACTAGAATCTTTCTTTGTATCTTCCGGTGTGTTCCAACGCGACAACATCATCTACGCTAGATTTCATGAAGATCTATATCAATCCTTTGTTTCTGAACATCACTTGTGAAGATCTGCAGTCTAAATTCTGAGAATGGGTTGCACGATTTTTCTAATGTATGTGCGGAGTAATAGTTTGGGTGCGTGATGGATTGGCCCCCATGCCGACTACTCATTCTATTCGCTCTCGTACATTGCAGTGGATTAGATTGCACTTATTCTCTCCTCTCACGGAAGTTAAAGGTGGCCTTATCTTTTGATACCTTTATCTTCGTCCTTTGTTCTCCGGAGTGTTCTCTCGATGATCGTGAGCAACGACCATTGTTGGTGGTGTCGTCGATTTCAAGACGGAGCAAAGCTTTTTGTTAGTGGTGTCACGAGGATATACACGAAGCGAAAAGAATCCGATCGTCGGTATCCTTCCCGTACCATGAGGCGGATCTTGAGGGCGAGATCCATTATTAATGGTGTCGAATTGTAGCACCCCGATAAAACCACTACTAGAAAATAGCTTGGTGTTTTTGTTTGTGCATCATCGTGACCGCATGCTCATGTCATCATGCCACATTGCATTTGAGCATCTTCATGTCTGCATGCATTTGTTTGCCTAAAACTATTTTCTAAAAGTCATACTTGTTTTCTGTTTGCCTCCTTCTTTATTTCAAATGTAAAACCCGGTCCTTCCGGATATCTCATTTTGTTAAAACCTATTTATAAAAGTTTTTTTAAATAAAATAAATAAAAAAAATTTCCAGAGGAGGCCGCCACCGGCCAAGCCCAAAGGCCCAGTTGGCAGGAGCCTACCACCCTGGCTAATCCTGACCCTAGATCTAAGCCTTAAACTAAAACTACCCAGACCTACCCAAACCCTAGACGCACCCGAACCACACCTACCTAATGCGCGACGCACCTCCCGCTAGCCGCCACTCGACCGCGTCGCACCAACCCACGCGACAGCGTGACTCGCACGCGACCTACCCAACTCGCGTTGCACGTTACCGCCCGCGCGCGTGATGCACACCCCAGCCCCACGACACGCCTCTCTCGCACAACCCAGCCCGGCCCCACCATGCGCGCCCTGCTCCCTCGCGATCCCCGCCCTCCTCTCGCCTTGCATCTCACCAACCGTCGCCCTGCCGTCAGAGCGCGGTCGCCCTCCTCTCGGCTCTTCTACATGGACGCACGCTGCCACGTCTAGCCGCCGCTCGAGCCCCGTCTCTGCCTTGATGGCCCGCGCCGCCGCCTCGCTTCCCCTTCGAGCCAGCCACCGCCCCGCCGCTGTCCTCTGCAACCTGTCTCCCCGCATGCCACCGCTTCCTCACCGGAGCCATGGGGCCTCCACCCTGACGTCCGCCGCCACCTCGCCGCCAGTACCCCGTGCCCTCCTCCCCGCTACCCCGAGGCGCCGCCAGCCCCGCGGGCGCGCTGTCCCGCCCCAGCAGCCAGCCAACGTCACTGCCCGAGCTCACTTCAGCCAGGCGCCCGATGGTCTGCCCCTGCAGCGCGGCCGCAAGCTCCTCCTCGCCTCTGTCTCGCGCCGTCCCACGCGCGTCCCCGTGCCCGGCCGTCCATACAAGCCCTCGTGAGCTCCTCTGGTTCGTGCCCATGTCTTGGCAGGCATATCTGCCGTGGTGGTTACTGTGGTGTAGCAGCTATTTATGTATCCTTTTGTGTTGGAACAATAGAATCAAAACAAGGCTTGGTTGGTCCTAGATTCAGGTCCCCCATTCTGGTGCTTCGCCACTCCTCGCCAACTGCTCGTGTGCTCATGAACTGCCGACACTCGAATCATCGACAAGGCCGCCATCATGGCTGAAGGCGAAGATGCTGGACTCGAAGTCCTCCTTCTCGGATCCGTTCGGTCATCTACACTGAGTGCCGAGGTTCCCTGCATGGACCCGAAGGACGTCGGATGTCGAGTCCTCCTTCATGGATCGGATGGCCGAGACCCTGAAGACCGATCCCGTCGAACCCCTTGGTGAACCCCAAGATCGCCGATACCCTAATGTGATTCCCTTTCTGAGACCCTTATTTTTATAATATATGACATATACTTGTTTTAAATTGTTCATGTCGCATACATATTTTGTGGTTGGGGGCATTACGTCGATTCACCTTATAATTATATATGGAGTGTTTATGCGGGATACCTTTGTCTTATTCCGAACTCCATTTAAATTTGTGTAGCGAATCGATGCCATGTTTTGCCTTGTTAATTCAACATTTAAATTGCGGGGTATCTATACAACATGAACCATCTAATTAATTGTCGGGACCCCGGTTCTGCTTAATTTTGTCTAATCGCATCGCATCTTTGCCATGTCATACATCATACATGCACCATGCCCGATCTTCTGCCGTACTATTAAATAGTGCATTCGGTGCTTCTTTTAGTGCTTTGGTTCTTCGCGGATTAGGCCGTTGAGTGGATGCGAGTATCGACAAGTCCTTCGGATAATGAACCTTCGGTAGTGTTTCTCAGGTGAGTAATCTCCCCCTTTCTACCTATTTTGCATTTATAGTCTTTACTTCCTCCTGTTGATCTATTGTTATCCTTGTTGTGATGCTTTAGTTTCCGTGCACCATTTATATTCCTTGCAGCCTCTATATTGCCTTGGACGCATCCTATTGCCTATTGTTTGATAGATAGTCGGCCTTGCGAGTCGTAGTTGCTTGCTCAGGTGTTGCTTCGCGCCGTTGTTGTCCACCGTTGTTGGAAGGTTGGCGTATGTTTAATGATAGAGATGATCATGAATTTCAATATAACTTGTCAATTAAAATGCTGGGACTAGATATAACTAATGCTGAGGCACCGGTGGGCAATAGCCAATATTTGGTTTTTTAACTGCTCACTTATGTCCCGTAGGCCCCGAGTACTTGATACCTGTTCCTTGACTATCGCACTATCGCGTAGGCCCCGAGTACTTGATACCTGTTCCTTGTCCCGTAGGCCCCGAGTACTTGAATAGACCATGAATCCCCTTAGCCAGAGCTTGATTCATTTCTTATTTCTTGGGGCCACAAAGTAGTTTGGGAATGTACTTATGCCATGCTTTACTGTTTATTTACGATTGCGCGTGGAGCGCCTGTATTATTTTGGATTGCGGAGTGTTTTCGCGGTATCGACAAGTCCAGTCACACTTTCGGGTTCCCAGTCGTTTACAGCCATTGACGCAAACCCTGGGTCCGTCTCGGAGCCGGCCAACTTTGTTGCGGGTAGCTTAGTGGGGTGTCCCCCTAAAATATTTTATGAATCATGTGATTGCTTTGTCGTGAAAGCCTCGTTGGGTTTTTATTTGGTTTTCCGAGGTTGATCGTGCGTGTGTTGCTATTTGTGCACCCCTGCAGGGTAAATCTTTCTGAAAGTCGTATCCGCGGTTATGGACGATTTGGAGCACAGTATCTCGATCATAGACAAGGATAACTAAAGTAGTGCTATAAATTTGACTTTTACATGTCTAGTAATCAGTTTCACTACAACGGAACGAGTAAATAAAAGTTCCAACAACTGGTGGTATTGGGGTGCATCATGTCAGATTATACCTGCCTAGTAAGTATTGCAACTGCAATAGAACGGTTAACTAAAACTGCCCGCTACTTATGCTATCAGGATGACTCATGCTATCTATATCTGACCAGTAAATGCTGCAACTATAATGGAATGAATAAAACTGCCAACTGTGTGAGTTCCTTGGTTTGACTTCCTCGTTTGGTCTCCAGGGGGAAAGACCGGGATGGGTATGATTGGTGTTAGTATCAGGTTGGTCCCGCACATGTCTTTCTTATCTCTCTCTGATAGGCAACAGTTGTATCGAGTCTCTATAAGTTGTTTAGTGCTACTTCGCTACTTCCCTGCCGCTTTAGTACTGACCGCTTTCTTTTTCCTTTGCCCTTTGTCGGCACCCTTTTGTTTTAGCAGGTATAAGTTCGACGTCGTTAGCAGGGTTACCCTTCCGGCTTAGCCTGGACAGGATTATGGACGCCATTGATTATTCTTCAGGGCTCTTAGCCCCATTTGCATCTTATCCGTACTCGAATGTTGTATCGTTTTCGAGTTGATTTGGATTTTTGTACTGTATATCTGTATTCTTGACTCATGGAGTCGTTGTATATAAATATTCTGTGGGTTTCATCGTGAACTAATGTGTAATTGTATTACTTCATTTTCTACCCACACGCAAGTGCCTGGTGGGCGTCTTTGAGTCGATTCTATGCGGGTTTGGCGGGAAACGCTAAAATGTGCATAGGGCCGATTCGAGGGTGTTACACTCATCTCTTCCGCTCCCCCAAGGTGACGGCGAAATAAGACGAAACATTGAGTGGAGCCACGGTGAAAAGTCCGAAAGTGCATCTTCAGGAAAAGATACGTAGCAACGAGCTGCAACAAACACACAAAATAAGAAAAATAGACAAAAGGGCCAACAGATGTACAAACATAGCCTGCACATAAATAAATAAAAAAGGCAACTAAAGCGACACATGATGACATGAGATGAGACACATCAAGCATGGTCCACTCCGTGTCCGTGCTTTATCGACGGAAATAACCCAGCGGCGCCTGCCTGCCTGCGCCTAGTTAACAGAGGACGGCACGAGCGCACTAAAATAGGACCGCCAGCCGCTTCGGACGGCCACCCAGACTTTGACCCAAAACCAGTCGACCAAGGTTTAGCAATTCCCATTTAGTACTAGCAAAACAGGTCGGTCGGTCGGTCGGTAATCCCCCTCCCCGTTTGGTTGCCACAACAACGAGCCTCACTGGCTCAGGACGTGCAGAAGCACAACATGTACACTTTCTTTCATCCAACTGAACTGATGATCGCCCAAAAACACATCGCTCACTAAATGACTAAATCAACGCGTGTCTCTCCAATTGTGCAAAGCCAACTCGATCAATCGACGAGCTTAAGGCCGAAACCCACGTCCTCGCAGTGACGCAGGAACGGCACGCGCGCCACCGGGTCCTCGAGATCCTGCTTCCCGGGCCCGCCGCCGCCGCGGCACACGAGCGACGGCGGCGAGTGCAGGCACGGTTCCACCGACGCCGGCCTCACGCACGCGACGTCGCCGCCGGCCCTCGCCTTGCTGCTCCAGTCCAGCGGGACGAGCAGCCACGGCCGCACCCCGGCCAGCGCGTGCGCCACGTACCCGAACGTGGACCACCCCGTGGTCACCATCTCGTCGCAGTAGCTCAGCAGGAAGATCTCCGCCAGCGCGCGCTCGTTGTGCGCCCGCGCCTCCGTGTGCTGGTCCCCGTCGTGGCTCGGCTGGTACACCGTCACCACCTCCCCGCTCACCGTCGCGTTCGCGTAGTACGTGCCGTGGAGCCGCTCGTAGTACTCCGCCTTCAGCGACACCACCAGCACCGCCTTCCTCTTCGCCGGCAGCACTTCGCCGCCGCCGGCAGGCTGGTCGGTCACCTGCGGCAGGAGACCGTTCTCCCGCGCGCACCGCTGGATGCGCTCGTACATGGCCTCGAACGGGGCGTGGCTCTGCGGCACGACGCGCACCTGCACGCCGAGCCGCTCGTCGGCGCCGGCGAGGTAGCCGTCGAAGAACCGCCGCACGACCCCCCACGCGCGGTTGCCCGGGTGGAGGAGGTACCTGCCGAGGTGGTGGAACACGGACGCCTTGGCCGGGAACATCCGGCCCAGCTCGGCCCGGTACGCCGGCACCAGGAACAGCGCCACGGCGAAGTAGCTGTCGGACCTCAGCACCATCCAGTTGAACCTGTCCAGCGCGCGGTGGTCCTCCTCGCAGAAGGTGTGGTTCTGGAGCCGGAGGTCCATGTTCTCCAGGTGGAGGTACACGTACGCTGGCAGCCGCGCGCTCGCGTTTCCTCCGTCATCGTCGTCGTCGTAGCCGATGACGTTGCTCTCGAGCATGGACGCGTAGCTCTCCGGGCAGCTGGACCAGAAACCGCGGCCCATGTCGGGGAAGCCCGAGGCGGGGAGCAGCCACGAGGTCCCCGGGAACGGCTCGCAGAAGAGGGCCTCCATCTCGGCGGGCTCGTGGACCAGCAGGACGCGGCCGGCGAGGACCGCGTACAGGAAGGTGGAGACCAGGCCGAGCATCCGGTTGCCCAGGCCCTGGATGGGGAACCACACCACGTACCGGCACTCGCCGCGGTCGCCGTTGCGGCCGGACAAGAGCTGCGCCCTCGCCTCCCGGTACCGCGCCGTGCCCGGCCCGCACCGGCGGTGGTGGGCCTCGTACTCCCGCAGCTTCCGGACCAGGTGAGGGGAGACAGGGAACGGCGACGGCTTCCATCGCTGGGAGCCTTCGTACCTGCTGCGGCACGACGGCTCGTCGAAGTCCGGGGAGAGGAGGCCGCCGAGGAGCCGGTCCCGCCGGGACGACGCGTTGCGGGGACCTGTGTGTGACCGATCGATCCGGCAAGAAAAATCAATGAGCCGCGTGGAACACGGCGGCCGGGGCCCTTAACGTGCGGCCGGGATGGGTGGATAAGCTTCAAGGAAGGAAAGTAGGTGCCGTACTTTGCTGTTTCAGCTGCGTCCAGAGCTGGGTGTCGGCGGCGATGGAGGCGGCTCGGTTGCCGAAGAGGAAGACCACGAGCAGCAGCGGCAACGCGGCCAAGAACACGACGGCGACGGCGCCCCGACGCTTCCCTGACTCCGGCGGATCTTTCGCTCCTTCCATCCCCTCGGGAACCAAAGAGTGATAGACAAATGAGACAGTGTAGTACTGGTTTGTTTTGTCGAGGAGGGCAAGTGGAGGTCAACTGTTGCCATGGGTCTATATATTCAGCAAGAATGCCAGAATGGCAAAATAAGCAGATCCAACAGTGATCCGTTGGCGGCCTAGTTTTGCTGGAGGATCATTGACTAGTAATCGCGCACATACAGTGTACTGTACATCCCCACCAACATAAATTAGGATCGACCAAGATTTTGACATAACGGCCAGGAATTGAAGTCTAGCGCCTTATAAATTCACATCTCGACGAAGATTTTCTTTTTTCCAAAACTGAATAAAGTTCAAGTCGACGACACAAGGGGTATCTTTTTGCCAAATCTGCCCAAATCTGAAAAGTTCAATCGAATCTGACCCTTCCTCGAAACTAATTGAAATCTGATCCCTGGGTCGGCGCCATTTTAAATGGCGCCGAAGTTGTACAGGTCGACGCCAACACATCAGAAAACTAAATTGAGAAGGAGGTCGGCTCCATTTAAAACGGCGCTGACGTCGGCTCCATTTAAAACGGCACCGACCTCCCTAGGTTGCCTCCCAGCTACTTCTTCTTGGCGCCGACTGGTACCACTTCAGCGCTATTTTAAACGGCGCCGACCCCAAGGGTCAGATTCCAAATTAGTTTCGGCGAGGGGTCAGGTTCGGTTGAACTTGCCAGATTTGGGAAGATTTGGCAAATAATACACACAAGGGGGATGCCGACAGGTCTCGGCGAGCGCTCCTCCGACGGAGGCTCATAGAGGTCATCGCCGCACTTGGCCTCGTCCTTGGAGTCTGGTGGGTTAATGGACTCTCGGAGAAATCACGTTGGCGTATTGCTTGCGAAGAAACTGCTACGCCGGTTCTCATGCGCGAAGACACGATCCCAATCCGACGAGTTTGGGTTGTACCGAAGGTTACCGACCAGTTCCGGTGGTAAGAGCTAGATGTGCTCGGCGATGGCGCACTCCACCCCACGCGGCGACAGTGGCACGGGAACCTGATTAGGGTTCAAGTGCCACCCTTCTGGCATCTTCACATCGTTCGGCGCGGGTGTGTACATGAGCTCCAGCTACTCCGCTTGTGTGCCACCGATGGGGAAGCAGTCGCGCACCTTCCCATTGCCCGCCGACAATGACTCCGCGTGGCAGAACCTGTTGTGAGGGTTGATGCGGCGGGACAAGGAGTCACCATCGTGATGGTTGTTGCGGTGGGATGAGTAGCCACCGCCGTTGTTGGACCAGGGCGAGGAGCGGTTGCCACCTTTGTTACGCCAGGACGAGGAGCCGTCGCCGTCGATGTGGCGAGACGAGGAGGACCAAGCACAGACACATGGGCTAGGGTGCATCGTTGGGTCTATGTTTTGGGCCGGCTGTGTCCAAGCGGACACATTCGGACCGATGAGGCAGGTTTGGGGCACCCCTGACCCCTGAGATGCTCTTAGTTACCGTGGACTGCCGACAACCAGCAAAGATGAGGAGTATGTAGTCGACTTAACGAACTTGGTAGCAATGTCAACGTCAAGGGTAACTGAAGTTTGTTCTTTGTCAGTTCATAACATGTGTTGCCTTGCCTAGCTTTCAGTTTCAAGTCAGACAGTGGAACGTGGTTTGATTTGTTTACCATTTTAGTATTACTAGTAACATGCCCGTGCGTTGCTACGGCAAAACAAAAATATATTAAACATAAATCTGTTAAAATTATGACTAAGGGTATTATAGTAATCTGAATATTCCAACCTCAATACATTGAACATTAGAGCATCCCCACTCGTTGGACGTTTCCAAGCCGAAATCCGGCACTATTTAGCGCCAGACAGATTTAACTTTCGATCTAGGAACGACCTTTTTCCCACTCGCGATCCCAGAACAAGTTCCCACGTTTGGCCGAAATTTGATAAAACTCAGCAAAATTTTCACGAATATAGGCGATTTTAATTAAACAGCGGCAAGTCCGTACATAGTTGACCAAATTCGGACATATACCCGAGTTTTGGACAAATTAGGCTAAAAAAAGAAAACAACAAAGTAAACTAATATCCCAACGCCGGTGCCGACGACGATGCCGATGCCGCCGCCGCTCACATGCCGAAGTTGCGGTAGAACACCGTGTAGACGGGGTCGGCCTTGCCCTCCTCATCGTCATCACTCGGCGGCTGCGAGGGGCGCGAGATGCCCTGGCCGGGGTCGCCGCACCACGACGGCTGGGACGACAGGCCGGCTTCCTCGTCGCCGTCGAGAACGATGAGCGGTGCACCCTGATAGGCACGCCGGCGGCGAGGCCTAATACTGGCCGCGCGCTCGGCCTCCTCCTGGAGGCGCCGAACTTGGGCGGCCTCCTCTTGCTCCCAGTCGGCGCGAGACTAGGCGAGCGCGTGTCTGGCTCCAGCATCAGCGGAACGTCCCGCAGCGACTGCTCCATCACCATCCGTATGGCGAAGGCATCCTCGTTGACGGGGAACGCCCACTCAGATGGCTCCAGCTTCGGCTGGCGCAGGCGAAGACGGCCAGTGGGTGGTGTCAGCACGTGGGCTTCGTTGATGATGATACCCCGCGCCCTGGTCCTCGGCGACGAGCGTGTCGGCGGCGAGGCCTCCCGCTTCACGGTGCGCATCGCCTCGCCTAACGATCGCGAAGCCGATGTGGATGAGCACGGCGCCAAGGCCGTGGTGGCCGAGCCCAACGAGCTCCGGCTGTTCATCCTCCTGGGCAGTCAGTTCGCCGGAGGGTTGCGTCTTGCCCTCGCCGCGGGCGGCGGCGAGCGCGGGAAGCCTAGCCGGGGGTTGTTGCCGGCGTGGATGTGCTCGAGGATGGCGTTGAGTGTTCGTCCCGACGCACTCCACCATTGGCAGCGCCCCGCCATGTTGTTGCACTTTGGCGGCGAACCTGGAGGGCCTTGGTGGGCGGCGAGTTCCCGGAGCTAGCGCTTGGCGAAGAACTGCTCCTAGTGCACGAGGTTGTCGGAGTCCTCGGCGAGCTCGAGATCCGGCGTCGCTGCGATGGTGGCCTGGATCTCCTCCACCATCTCGTCGTCCTCCGGCACCGGCAAGCCGCCGGCGCTGAGCTTCTAGCCGGGCGGGCACCGGAAGTCCGGCAGCGCCATGCACCCGGTGCCGTGAAGCATTCGGGCCTCCAACGGCTGGAGGGTGCGCCGGCCGAAGCCATTCGCCGCCTTAGGATCGCCTGGGTACCTCTCCACCATTGCCGAAGCTTCTTCTCACCGAAGGTGTAGTTCGTGGGAAATGGGGGAAGGTGAGAGTGTGCGCCCTGAGCCGGCGAGGACACCAGCTTTTATAGCCGAAACGGGCAGTGAAGGCGGGAGGGGTGTAGCGGCGTGGGCAGGAAAAAGGGAAGCGGCGGGAAGGCGAGTCGGCGGTGGCGCGCCATTACGATGACACGTGGCCGACGAGATGGGCAGTTATTGCCTGGCGGTCCGTCCGCGAGCCGAGGCGGGAGGACGAGGACGACTTGCCTTCCCTCGCTGACACGGCGGGTCCACATGCGAAGACATTTTTTTGGTGTTTCGTTTGCGTCCGTCGTTCCCATCGTTCCCAGACTGTTCCCAGCTTCCTGGGTTCGGCCTAGGATCACCGGATGAAAGTTGGGCCAAATCCATGTTGCTCACTTGCCATTGCCATTCCCTTGCACAAGCATGTTGGGCACATCACCTAGAAAGCGTGGGCATGCATGAACTATATTGTCTAGGTATACTGGACATAAGTATAATCTGCACCAACATTAAGGCTAAAATTACACCATCTGCGCTGCTCGTAAAGGAAGACACAATAGGATCTACCTCACTATAGAACATATAGGCGATCTATAGTATGGTGTTAATTGGCAAGCTAAGAAAATACTATTAAAATTAGTAAAATGAAAGTAATGTGCGGAAAATAATCACCTTTTCCATTAAAAGAAATCTTGTGACTGCATCTGAACAAAGTCTTGTATTGTCTCCGGACCTTCGATTGTGCAAAAACTACAAAAGTGGAGCATTAACAAGTGATTATGGATCTAGCAGCTCTCTTGTTAAACTAAATTTACACAGAAGATTTGTGGTGATTTATCTAGTACGCATTTTAGAAGATCTACATTAGGCCTTCACTGAATTTCAAATCTACATCTATCATTTTGATAGAGTTTTGGCTACCTTCTTCCCCTCTGATGTGATGCTGTCTACGAGTCGATCGACTGCTCCAGCTCGTCCCTGACCTCACGCTTGGCCTCGTAAACTCCAGGATGGTCGCCCGAAGCCGCAACCTCCTTCCCTATCTTAGAGAGTTAGACAAAGTCGATCCCTATCTTGGCGAGTTAGACGAAGCCACAAATGCACACTTCTTCCTTGCTGCCAGACTATCGCAAGAATCCTTCGCAGTGTTGCCTCGCTTGTTCTACAAAGCCACCACCATCCACACAAAAATTCCATTAAGCCCTTCACATGGATCCTCTCGGAATATTTTTGAATAAAAGAATCATCAAATTGCTATTTTGACAAAAGCGAACAAGATAGCGCTAGCGCCCGCGGAGAACTAAAACTTACCAATGCTTAATTTTGGCAGTGTAGGCAATCTAAAATTTCAATGCAACATCGTGCAACTGCACATCATCTCCTTCGGAGGTATATCATACCTGTCATATCAGATATGTGTAGCTTGTTAGTTCTTATGACAAAGCATGTTCATAAATCAATTCAGGCAAGCTAATATTATGCAAATAAGGTAACGTGTAGCTAACAGATGGACATTCTCAATTATTCATTTTGCATTACAACTGATAATAGCAAGAGATAGAACAAGTGATCTTCTATGCTCCTTATTTTACCGAGACAACAGAACAATCTTGGGGATTTGCCTCCATATTTGGCTTAGTATTCCATGTTGAACAACATTTTGCTGATCATCTTGACTTTTGCACAGTTAAATCTATCACTATGCAGGGAAGTTCAAATTGAAATATTTACAATAATTTACAAAATCATACAAGTGAAGTTATAGAGGCAGTCCTCAATCAACCACGGTTTAGTTGGTTAATGACCAATATTTAATCGACATATTGAACTCTGTCAACTCCTTGTTTGAAATCAAAAGCTCTAGGGTCATCCATTGTTCTAGAAACAAATAACTACAAACCCCATAGTTGTTGAGCATACTCTTTGATACCATTGACATGTCAAAAGTTTCATAAAATTCTAAACTACATGGTATTCACATGCTTCTTTAGCAAATCATGCTCTTACAAATAGAAGCCTTGATTTTGTTTGGCTTCCCATGCATGGATAAATGGTAGTGCAGTAAATAGACTTCTGAAGACAATATTATTCACAATTTGTGAACATTGGCTTGTAACAAACATTGTGCTCAGAAACTCTCAATTCCATCATGGTAAACATTAGGAATGAAGCAAATGAATCAAACCCAACTAAATGTTTGTTTAAGAACACTTGTTTCCTTTATTGTAAAAAATAAAATGAAATTACATGTCTATAATTTAGCTACGGTGAACATCTCATGTAGAACTGGGAACAAATATTTGAAACATGGAGATGAGGAAAACCTGAAAGACCAAACATCGGCTTGCCTGGTCGGGAGCTCGGGGCAAACTCAGGAGGACATGGGCGACACAGTTAATGGAGTACAACCCAGAGATGAGTAGGGCGTCGGTGGCATGCAGCCCAACGCATCAGCGTGATAGGAGTGTGGCAGCTGAGGCTCGAAAACAGTAGTTCCAGCCATCGGATCTGTGCCGATAGAGTTGTGATTGCAATGCGTGGAGAGGCGATCATGACCAGGGAATAAATCCTGGAATTCCAAAATATCAATCATAGCAGATCAAGGAGTCTAACCATCCACACAGGAATTTATGCATTCATCGATCTAGAACCTAGGGAATTAAGGTATACGTATACCAAACCTGCGAGTTTGAGGACCAGATTTTCGCGATCCCATATCCTGTGAGTTAGTCATAGTGACTGATTCGTCGTCACTGAATCGTTCTGTCCTAGTCCCGGGCTCCGGTGAAGATATGCTCCGGCATGGGTAATGGATCCCTGATTCCGGCTGGGCGATGGTGGGATCGGCGACCTCGAGCTAGGCCACGAGATCCATGGCCTCACTCTGGACCCGTGCGGATTGCCTAGAGGCGCTCTCCGGAGCCATACTCTACGGTTCGTCGTCCTCCTCCGGAGCTGGCGTCGGGGTGGGTGTGGGCTTCCCATCGTCTTCATGCTGGCGTCCGCCTCCGTCTCGATTGCTGCAAGCCTCGAGGACACGCCCGCCCCTGCTGCTCTAACAGACGCCCAATCGCTGGACTAACGGGGCTGTGGAATGGCGGCGGGGACCGGAGGGAGGCGGCGCGGCACGGCGATAGTGAGGCGTTGCGTCTCAGTCTGAGGGAGCGGTGGCTAGGTAGTGGAACCCTAGCGGCGGTCAGGGGCAGGAGGACTCGCTCGAAAATTTAGATCGAGTAGCTGCCTCCTCGCTAGTCGATCGGTTGAGTTTAGGTGGAAGGGTAAAATGGTCTTATTTTAAAAAGTGTTGACGAAACCGGTGACCAGAGGAAACAGAGGAAATTCGTTCTTTTTAAGTAGTAGAGAAGAGATAGAGATTAAGGACGCAGATGGTCGAGCTGAGAAAAGTTCGTAGTAGTAGCATGTTTTATCTAAGGAAGCAAAAGACGATGTCGGGTAGTCCAATTCAGTTCCGGCAAGTTCTTTGTTTGTGTGAACATAACTAGCATATACTCCCTATATCCCAAAATAAGATGCATATAGTTTTTGACCAAAGTCATACTTTTTAAAATTTGACCAACTACGTTGAAAATGTGTTCGATATTTATAATCCTTAATCAGTATTGTTAGAACTATTATGAATATCTTCATATGGTGTGCATTAGATATTGTAGATGTTGGTAATTTTCTCTATATAGTTGATCAAATTTTGAATTTGTTGACTTTGATGCGTCCTAATTTAGCATAGAGGGAGTACATACCATGTCAGGTTCAAACATCAGTGTCACATACTACGGGTCACCAACCGATAGGTTCAAATGATCGAATGAACCGCAAACTGTGAGCGCGAAAACATAGAAATAAATCAATGCATCGTGTAATGGATTTGAACCCTATTAGATGTTGGTAGTGAACCGGGAGATTATATCCTTTATTTAACTTAAATAGATTTCGATCTTCTGGATATTTTATCAAGGGGATGCACCTAATCAAGCAAAAGAATTCATAACATGAATCATCCAAGCGAGTGACAACATCTGAACGGTCATATGCCAAACAAGGAGGCAAAAAAAAGCAAATGAAGGTGCATAGAGTCTGTCACCGCCTAATCCCTCCCCAGATGTGCCAACTAGTAGCAGAAAATAGCTCCATGACCACGGCCTTTCCCCGTTGACATCGCTTCTCTGAACTCAGCTGTTCGCAACGGCGCCCACGAGCCGCCATATCGAAAGTCCATCTGATTCAATGATAGAATGTTCTTTTGTCAAAGATAGTATCATATCACAGTGACAAAGCCACCAACACACATCAAACACCGCAGCTAGTATTTGTGAACATGATCCCTTCCCAAGCTCATTGTCGGTAATTTCGCAACACATGAGAAATACTATAGGGCGAGGTAAATTAAAGGTTACTCCGTATATGACATAAAGCAGGCAACAAGATGGAAACTCAGAGAATAATCTGTTGTATCATCTCATCCTGATAGTGAAAACAAATGTTGCCCTCTGTCACTTTCGTTTCATGAGATTATCTTTTATGAGAACGAGCCTACTCCAAGTAGGGATGCAGGCGGAACCTGCCCGCTTAATTTAACTTGTTTTCCAATTAGGTAATCACGTACTCACCGGTACTTAACAAATTTGTTACATGCAATGATTGATCGGATTGTCCGTTTTGTCCGCCAGACCGTCCGTTTGCATCCATAGCTCCAAGGATACCACCAAAAAAAGTCTTACTATTGATTTGATTTCCAAGTATGTTTATGCCAGAATTGAATATGAGAACTCATAGGAGAGCGATAGATTGAACAGGAAATGCCTGTTCAGAATAGGAGACCAAGAAAACGTGTCTCGTTGATGTGATGACCCGACCTATTCCACCGGTTGGACCAGCTTATTCCAAGCTTCAATTTTGGTCCCACTGACTGCTCGTTGCAATGTCACGTTTAGCAGGTCATAGAAAAAACCCGAGCCACTACGACGTTGACATTTTGCTGTCTCCCAAGTCCTAACATAACATCATATATTGGATAGGATACTGCTGCTGACACTTGACAAGTGGTTCATTAGCAGCCATAGTATCTTAAGCGAATCTGCGTACCATTCTGGAGGTGGAATCGACATATCAGCAAAGAAATGCTTTGCACGCCCAAGGCCGTTCCAAAACTGAGAGTATCCATACAAAATTCCACTTATCAAAGAAGTCTTTGTTCGCAGGTACAGTACTTGCTTCTTAGAAGACACTGCCAAACCTCCTTGTTAACGAGCTTACAGAGCCACTTGCTAAGCAGACAAATATTATTTATCTTCAGATTCTCCCTGCCCTAACCTCCTTGACCTTTCAGACTGCATGCAGTATCTCATTTGCCGAGCCTATATGTTCTCTTATGGATGATAAAATATCTCCCGAGATTTATAAGATCGAAATGGTGCGAATGATGATATGCTGGTTCCCCTTCACTACAATCATCACTCTTCTGTGAACAGCACTTCCAACTTCATATCAACCACATAAGTTTCTCTCAACGAAAAAGAGGTTACACTGAACTTTTCTTTATCCAGATGGCACGGGAGGACAAAAGGAGATCCAGATTGTAACAAAGGTAAGTCATGTTTTCTCTTTTATGATTGCAATCCTGAACGGAACAACAATTTCCATGGAACTATCTTGCAACGAAATATAGCACCATAATTTTTTCAGTCTTCTTGCTGAACTCGATGTTTTATCAATCACAAAAATGGCCACAAATATATATCTTTTCCAGAAAACAATGGCAAAAATCATAACCATATTTTAGCACTTGACCTTTAAAAATTGTCCTTACAAGGCTAACCGTGAAATAATTATTTAAGAATAAAAGCTCAGGCAGCGACTTAACATTGTTGATAGGCTGGCCATCACAGCATGTCAAGTGGGAAAATATGTGCGCTCAAACTCTATGCTTGCACAACAAAACTATGCCGATACCTCATTGATATGTTGGTTAAGGCTCTTCCCAGGTGGTATGAAGATCAAGTCGTCCCAGCCAGAATTTCTGTCATTTATCTGTAGAATCAAGAGTTTTAGGATATTAGTAGTCAGTAAGGCACAAGCACTGTATCTTATGTTTGTCTCCATCCTAACCTCCATTTTCTTCAACACATCCTCCAAACTCCCAACCTGAAGAAACCAAAAGGAAGTTCTTATAAGAGCTTAGGAAATCAATAAGAAATATGTATATCACATACCATAATTTGCTTAGATAAGGCTGATCCTTTCGAAGCTTTAGATGTCTTTCTAAGTTCTCTTTCTATGTCCTCCTGAACCAAGAAAGAAGTGGTGAAGACTTAACCAGACTAGATACAGTAAGTGAAAGAAACTGAAGCCTGACAAACCTTCTGAAAATATATTGGACAATAGCGCTTCTTCTGCTTCTTAAGGACCAATAGATCTGACTGCACATGCAAATCAGACATTTTCATCATAGTGAAGGACAGTTCATCGTTGAATATGTCACTTCAAAGAATGTTTGGACTTATGATACAAAGCCATGAGGATCAAGATCAGGCATTGCAACAAAACTTTAGCACTTATAACATTTAAATGGTCTGTAAAAAAAATTGCAAGACATTAATCTCCAGGAGAAAGTTAAGCAAACTCCTGTGTCCTGCTGTAGCAATGCCATTGTGAGGCTGTACACTGGTTTACTCTTTTCCTGTCTTCTTGGTATCCACTAAGTAGCCTCTCTGGTTCAATCCTGTAAACCAACTTCGATCTGTTGATTCTAACTTAGTACCGACTATTCAAGTTGAAGAGGTAGGTAGGACTACAGCTTCACAAGATGAGGTACCCTGTAAAACTGGGGAAATCATGACAGAACTGTTCATTCAGTACGAAGAAGTAACTAATGAGGGGCAGCACAGGTAAACAGATTTAGCTTTCCCCAATGTGTTCGTCCATGTAAGCCATGTTGCTCACGGAAGTTTGCCCATACTAAACTAGGTTTTTCTGCTAGAAGTCGTGGTATGACTCAACAAGTCAATCTTGATAAATTCTTCCCTCAGCAGTATATCTCTTTATATGATGTCTTTATCATTTATCTGAATAGATGAAGAAAATACATGATATGTTTAGGGCCAGATTTATTTGGGATTGCGATCCTAAAAGGAAAAAATATACATCACTTGGTAGGTTGGAATGAGGTTTATCTTCCTAAAGGCCATGGAGGCTTGGGTATTCTGAATTGGATGTCATGAATATTTCTCATTTAGCTAAGTGGCTCTGGAAGCTCTTTAATACTTAAGGGATTTGGCAAAACCTTCTTAGGGCCAAATATATGCAAAAGCAGGCACTTAGACAGGTAACTGCCAGAAGTGGAGACTACCACTTCTGGCAAGGCCTAATGGAAATCAAAGGCATGTTTCTAAGATGTTGCAAGGTACATGTTGGAAATGGTTTGAGAACCAGTTTTCTGGGAACATAACTGGTTGGATAATTTTAGCCTGGCCAGTATCT
Source organism: Avena eriantha (assembly GCA_910589775.1). Lineage (NCBI taxonomy): Eukaryota > Viridiplantae > Streptophyta > Magnoliopsida > Poales > Poaceae > Avena > Avena eriantha. The sequence continues at coordinate 108,917,603 of OU342744.1, forward strand.
TTCCCAGGCTTTTATCAATCCCTCTGGAACCTAATATCGCAGTAGGAAGTATGCTTAGCCGTGGAATTAATTACTTCAATTTTAGAAGAGCTTTTGTTGGTACTAGGCTGGACATGTGGATAAAACTGAAGAGGATGTGTGAAAAAGCAACCTTGACGAGAGGAAAAATGACAAACTTGTTTGGCTTCTCTCTGACTCTGGTGAATTCTCCACTAAATCCCTCTACTCAGCCTAGCAACATTATGGTACTTCCCCACACAAGTTCCTTTGGAAAGTTAAAATACCTTTGTGCACTAATACTTTCCTTTGGTTAGAAGTAAAAAAACATTTTTAACCAGGGATGTTCTGATGAAAAGAGGGAGAAATGTGAAGCTAATTTTTTGTTCTGTGGCAAAGAAGAAACAATCGATCACCTTCCTTTTTCCTTCCCTTTTGCCAGATATCCATGGAATGTTGTTAATTCTGCTCTTGGGGCGAGTTGCCAATTTACTTTGATTGATGATTGCTTAGATAGATGGCTTGAGGGGTTTTCTGAGGAAAAAAAGGTGTTGACAGTAGGCCTAGCTGGGATCATGTGGAGTATTCGGAAAGCCAGGAATTTTGCCTGCTTTCAGAAAATCTGGCCAAATGACCAGCTGTGGTACTGTTTAAGGCATGCTACATTGCTACTGGATCAACTTATGAAATAATTTGCAGTTCAAGCGGGACATAAGGAGGAGTTGCAGCGGGGCGAAAGGTTGCTGGGACAGGTCAACGCTGAAGTCTACAACGCGAGAAGGGGATGGGCACCATGGATTCCAAGACTAGGGAGGCTGAGAAACTGAAGACGGTGGCGGAGGGAATTTTGGATCGAGCTGGAGGAAATACAAGACGGAGCGCTTCTTATAGAGGGTCTGGAGAGGGAAATTAGCTGATGTGCCAAGTTTTGTTTGATCTTTCCTCGGTAGTTCTTTCCTTTTGGGGCATCTGTCTGTATCTTTCTACGGAACTCTTTGCTGGTGGTATGTGGCGTGAGGTGGTGAACTCGGAAATCAGGGGAACACTTTTATCAAAAATAAAATAAAAATTAATCAACAAGTCAACTAGTCCATATGCCAAGTTGCCAACACACGCATTGCTGTTATTTATCAATAGATGTAAAAAATGTTATTTGCCAAACTCAGGGGCAGATATATTTCACTCTTCCCAGGATAGTAATCAGTTAATGTAAGATTTCAACAATGAGTTTAACTTTTTGCATACCAGATTTGGGGACAGGTAGAAGTGGCAACATGGCATGCTAGTAACTGGCAGGGTTTTAACAGGGTTTCACAAACCGGAACTAGTCTAAAAAAATCTGAAGGTGCGTAGATGAAGATGGCTTAAAAGAGGGATACAAAGGGTGGCTAGAAAGTCTGGTTTCTCAGACAGTAACCGGCAGTTTCTGGAGCTCTGGTTGATAATGCATGTAATTGAACTAAACACATAAAAATCCCATAGTGTCCAACTAGCAATTAGCATATAAAATCTAACTGGTTTCAATAAGAATAAATTTCTTAGTAGAGCAATAAAAACATAAGTTACCTGAAAAACTGGAACACCATCAAAACCAGTTAAGCCAGATTTCAACTGAAAAACGAAATAGTAATACTCATCATTAGGATGAAGATGCCCATTTACATTGCTTATATTAGAGTACAAATGCAGAAGAAAATAATAACCCGCATATACTATAATAGTGCCGAACAAAGCTAATCTAGACAGAAAAGACTGCAAAATTTGATAGACATATTCTGTCTTTGAAGTCACAAAATGGCAAATGTATGTTGACTGTCACATATAAATATATAAATTGAATAATGATTAATGATGATGCATTCTGATTTTCTGAGGATTCAGAACACATCTAGATGATACACTGGAATGATCAGTGGCCATCTAACCATTATATGCCTGATGATACACAGTTGATATTAAAAGCTTTGAGTAGTGCTCATGCAATACTACCCCCCTAACTCAAGGATATTTTGGTGAACAGCCAAAAACATGATGATGGATAAGTTGATACAAATGGCAATCCAGTTGACCTTGAAACAGATACTTGCTGCATTGGTGCTTTGAAGAGACATAATAGTTTTTAACAGATAAATTTGGCTATTTTTAAGTGAGAAAGAGAAAGAGGTGTGTGTGTGTGTGTGTGGGGGGGGGGGGGGGGGGGCTTAAAATATACAGTAAAGAAGTAGAAAAAGGAAAAAAGTTCCATCAAGGAGCAAACCTCCAGTGCATTCTTTATTTGAAGAGGGTCAGGTAAGAACCTGAAAGCAATACCTTCGGCCTTCAACATATAAACCTACGTTCAGAAGGGTGGAGTAAGGAATATTTACATTCCGAAACATCAAACAATATCAGTACCGTTCAACATATACAATTTCAAGCATCCACTTAATTAGAGGTTAACTCTGCATAAGTCACTTGCATTGGTGGTAAACCAAAAAATTATATTCATCCACTTAGTTAGGGATTCACTCATTAGGATGGTGGCATAGTAGAGTTGATGTAAGTTGGCCAATCCCACCAAACGTGCCTCCCTAATAGTGATGCATCGAGCCTAATGAGGAGTTGCAATAGGGCTAAGCCTAAGCTCACAACTCTTTAAAGCATGTATAATTTGCAATCCTAAGCTAAGTAAATTGGCGACACATAAGCAACCAACGGCTATGGCAACTTATGAGAACGATTATTTTCCTTATATGTGTACTTTTAACTAATGTAGTTCATGTTGCCGGTGTTTGACTTGCCAATTTGCAATGCATTGTTTCTCTTTCGTACTTCTGCCACAACACAAACTCACTGCTAAAGACTAGCATAAACTCCAATACCCTATGAATTACCGTGTAGGATTGTTCCCAAATTTGTGCATGACATACAAAGGGGGTTGTTTACTGAACTCACGGCATGATCAGACACAAGATATGCGGAGTTAAGCTCACCTGATCAAGCGTAATAGGCACCACTTTTGCCCCCTTCCCTAGCATCGGCTGCCGCTTCCTCACCTACACGAAACAACGTCCATCAGTAAAAACATAAAAGCAGGCATCAAAACCAGCAGATGGCGAGAGAGGATGAGAGAGGGGATACATGGGAGAGGAGGGAGTCTGCGTCCTCGGAGCGGAAGCAGAGGAGGCCGAGGGAGCGGAGGCCGGTGGCGGGGTCCGAGACGAGCACGAACTCGTTGCTGGAGTTGCAAACTGTGAATACAGGGGTGCCTGTGAGGGCGCGCGCGACCTCGTCGGGCGCGAGCGCGAGGGAGTGGGAGGCGCCCTGGGGCCCCGGCGGGCGCGTCGCGGCGAGCGCGGGGCGCGGGGCGGCGAAGCGCGAGGCGAGGTTGGAGAGGTGGTGTTGGAGGAAGGAGGAGGCGGCGGCGAGGGGGTTGGGAGACGGGGAAGGCGACGGGGAGGGGTTGGACATCGGGGCGGCGGCGAGCGGGAGGGAGGAGGAGCGCGTGGAGTTGGGCGGCGGCATCGTGTACGGTCGGTCGCTATCGCCTGCGTCGGCGTGACGGGCGCTCTGGTGGTGGAGGCGTGCAGCGCGAGGTGCCGCTCGGCGTCGCCGAGCATGAGCAGTTTGCCCGGCTCGGGGCCAGACTCGGTCGAGGCGTCCAGCCCGAACCCGCGTTGTGCTGGGCCTGGTCTGATGGGTCTCGGAAGCCTGGGTTTTCGATGGGCTCACCTCAGAAGATGGACTCGATGGCCTTCTGTTCTCCTGCACCTCTCGTATCCATCATTTTCTTTGACCTAACCTTCCGTCGATTTCATATAAAAAAACGTCAACTTGACTAGCTAGAATATTCAGATCAATATGCATAGCTGCAGGAGATGGATATTCAGATGCAGAATATTTAGATCAAGATGCAGAATATTCAGATCAAGGTGCAGATCAAGGTGTTGCAAAATCTACCGACTAGCTAGCTGTTGCAACCAAGAACGGTCACTATCCAAGAAATTCAGATCAAACTCATCTCTACTGACTAGCTAACCAGTAACGACCCTAATCAAGAAATCCATGTTGGATTAGAGAGGATTGGAGCACTAACCGACCAGAGGGAGCACGTGAGGTGATCGCGCCTTGATATCTGACGAGGGGGGAGGCGACGGGGACTACGAGCTGCGGGGCGACCGGGACGATGACGAGCTAGGCGGTGACCAGGACGACGATGAGCTGGGAGACGACCCGGACGACGGCGATCTGAACGAGTAACGAGAGACACGGTAGGACTAGGACGGCGATCGGGAGGCGACAGTGGCTGAGATGGTCGGGGACGGGGCGACGACTAGGGCACCAGGCGCCCTGTCTATTCTACCAGCGGTGAAGACGATGATGGATCGACCCTGTTGACCTAGTGGGCCAGTCAGAGCCGGCTTCGTTGGCCCAAAGCGCAATCAAGGCCGATCCGTGCACCCCAATGGCCCCGAAAATTTGGATCGGCCCCGGCGGGCCGACCTGACCCATTCCCATCTTGACCGTCAAGTTATTAGGGCATCTTCATCGGACCGACCCAACCAGCCGGGGCGCATCCGAACACGTCCGTGCGGACGTGCGGGTTGTGCGTGGCCTCCCAGCGGCACGACCCATCCGGACCGACGCGTCCGGCTCGACCCATCCGTGGACCTAATTTGGAAAATGGTTACATCGGCCCGGACAGCGCGCGCGGCCTCTCGTGTCCGACCTTCACCTTTGGCGGTCCATCCTGCCAGTGGCACACAGACCACTCCACTTCTCCCTCTAAAAACCCTATGCCAAATTTCCACTAGCGGGAGCGGCGGGGAAGGCAATGGATCCGCCCGCCATGGTCGATGTTGCGCCCTCCGGCGTTCCCGCCACCAAGAAGCGCAGCCGGTCGAAGAAGCTCGCCAAGGACCTGACGGCAGATGAGCGGAAAACTGAGACGGAGAAGCGCGCTGGCCGGTGGGTTGCGGCACGAGTTTGACTTGCCACAACCAAGCTCGATAAGGAGCGTCGGGAGGAAAACGGGCGCTTCCTCACTTCGCAGAACAAGGCCAACCATAACGAGCTGGCAGTGGATGCCGCCAAGCACGTGGTGAACATGATAAAGCAGGAGGCACTGACCGCCTCTTTCGGTGGCACCGTGGCCTGATGACCCACAAGTATAGGGGGTGTATCGCAGTATTTTCGATAAGTAAGAGTGTCGAACCCAACGAGTAGCAGAAGGTGCTGGCTAGTGGTATGGATCAGGAATTCTCTACAAATACTTAGCAAACGGATTTTTAGGGTTTTTTGATAAAGCAAGTAAACAAAGTACGAGTAAACAAAAGACAATAGGAATAAATGCAACAAGTGGCCCAATCCTTTATGCAGCAAAGGACAAGCCGGTTGTATTACTTAAGATGACCAAACGTTCTCGAGGACACATGGGAAGACTGTCAAGTGCTTTTGCTTTATATAGTTGATTAATCTTCTTTAGCTTGCTAAGTGTTGTGTGGGTGAACCTGTGCTAATGTACCGACCTTCCTAGGACTAATACATACTTATGATTATACCCATTGTAAACATCCGTAAGTACAAGAAAGTAATTAAGGTAGAAACCTAACCACAGCTTTAAACTCTAAGACCATTACGTCCCTTGTGCAATGGTTTCCTAAAGGGGGTTCAGGTTTCTGTCACTCCGGCAACCCCTACGATTAGTAGCCAAATACACAATGCATTCCCCTAGGCCCATATATGTGAAGTGTCATGTAGTCGACGTTCACATGACACCACTAGAAGAAGTACACCACAACTTAAATAACAAACTATTGAACCTTTCTCAACACAACTCCACTACTAACAACATGACTTCTCCCATGTCCTCAAGAACAAAACGAACTACTCACAAGACATCATATGGATCATGATCAGAGATGGAATAATGATGTATAACAATCTGAACATAAACAATAGTTCAACGGTTCACTCAATATCATCAACTACAAAGAGCAATCAACACCGGGAAAGTTTTCCATATGAACTATGCAAGATTCAACTCAATTGTTACAGCAATATGGAGATGGTGATGAGGGTGGAGATGGTGATGATGGTGGTGGTGATGATGATAATGATCCCGATGAAGTCCAGCTTGATGGTGGTGTTGATGGCGACGATCTCCCCTCTCCGAGAAGGAATTCCCCCGGCAGAATTCTGTCTGCCGGAGAGATCTTTCTCTCTCGGTGGTTTCTGCCCCGCAGAGGCGGCGAAATCTTTCTATGGTCGCTCCCCGAGTCTTAGGGTTTTGGGAGGATGATATACGCTAGAGGGGAGAGGCTGGAGTGGGCCAGGGTGGCCACACCACCTGCTGGCGCGGCCTAGGGCTGCCCGCGCCAGGGGTGGTGTGGGCCCCCTGTGGCCCATCTCCACTCTGTCTTCTGGCATCCTTAGTCTTCTAGAAAAATAGGATTTTCTGTATATTTTACCGGATTTTCTGATCTTCGCGAATTTTGCCTCCAAACAGCACATTTTCCATCAGAATTCTGACTGCAGCGGGCCATGCTCCAAAAGTCATCAACCATGCAAAAACAGATGAAATAACATAAGTATCACCTCTCAATACGAAATATATCAATGAATAACAGCGAATTATGACATAGAATAGTGATGCAAAATGGACGTATCAACTCCCCCCAAGCTTAGACTTCGCGTGTCCCTAAGCGAAACTAAGCTCAATAAACATGGCCTCGGGTTTATGGAGTGAAGAGTCAATAAAAGAATACGGACAAGAAGCATCACATTCATCAAATACACAGATCATAATAGAAGACAACTCACTATTATATAACTCAACTTGCAATGAGTAAAGGAAACACAATAAAGATACATAAAGTGAATCATAATTGGTAATGGCAAACTTAGCTCTTGGTCGAAGAATAGTTGATAATTTGCTGGAGTTCACAAATAGCTGGTTTTCAATGATAGCTTTCAAAGTAGTAAACATCAAGATAAGAGCGATGTGCAAAACAAGGAACATAAGAAACATGATTGAATAAATCATCATATGAATGAATGAAACACAACAACTCAAAATACTTGTTGAGATAGAAGGGAATAGGTTTACTAACTCAACTACAAAGTAAAAGAAAGGCCCTTCAAAGAGGGAAGCAGAGATTGCAAGTCTCATAAAGATCTCTCAAAAATTATGATACTTATTAGCTTTCAGCTCTCATTGCCCCTATCATAGGCATCTTTAGGTGATTAAGGTTAAAGTGATCAAATATGAGGATATGCATTGACAAGTTGTAAGTTGAGAATCTCATGTCCCTTGAATACGAGGGCCGCTCCTCATGCTACTCAAGTTTAGTCACCGGTAAGTTCTTGTCATCATAAGCATATGTGTATCATAGAGAACCGCCAACGGGGTACCCCTTGCCCGATGATACGGAATAATCCCCATATCAAAATGACAAGGCAAGCAGACAAAAGGCATCTCAGCAATCTTCTTATTTACCATGGGGAAATGGTGCTTTTTTCTCTCTTTTCTCTTTTTATAATATCTCTTTTTTCTCTTTTTCTCAATCTCTATCTCTTTTTTATAAGAAGAATGCTTCATAGATGCTCGTTATGATTACGCTGCAGGTTTCCACCATGTCAGCATGGATTAGACCAGCGACCCAGTCGTTTCTCTAACATACATGCATAACTCCATGAACTTACAAGCTCCCCTTTCATTTCACACCGACGACATCCATAGACAAACACTACTAGGGAACAACCTATAGATAGACAAGATATTCAGTGGCGCATATGAGAAATCATGCGCCACATACAAAGATCAGTGGCGCACTAGAAAATATGCGCCACAGAAACCTGGAAGTTCTGTGACGCATTCTCCACAATATGCGCCACAGAAGATTGGTGGGACCCGCCAGCCGGGATGGGTTGATCCAAGTTCTGTAGCGCATAGCGCGATATGCGCCACAGAACATGGAGGGGGGCCCCACCACGGAATCTAATCCACCCAAGTTCTGTGGCGCATGTTGGGATATGCGCCACAGATGTGTTTCACTTCGACAAAAACGGCGACCCAAAGATCGAAGAGGAATTCGACAAGTACTTCGACATGCCTACTACTACTAAAGTAAGAAGGAAGACCACACTGCCTACTAAAGGTTGTCCATACACAAGAAGAAATCTCAAAGTGCACGGGCTAAAGTATTCAACCGCGACGAAAAAGGGCAAGAAGATTGTGAAGAGACTCACAATTGTGTGACTTTTTGGTGTATTAATTTGTGTGGGTATTAGTTAGAGACTAAAACATATAATGTGACAAGCAAACACACAAATATATATGTTTGAATAAATATGCATATGTGTTCTTGCTTTTTAAATAAATATGCATATATGTATATGTTCTTGCTTTTTTAAATAAATATGCATATGTGAATAAATATGCATATATGTATATGTTCTTGCTTTTTTTGAATAAATATGCATATGTATGTAATTAAAATTATTTTTTTTAAAGAAAAAAATATGTGAGGCAGCCAGGATTCGAACCTGGCTGCCCTAGGTGAGAGCAAGCGAGCAAGACCACTAGGACAAGTATCGGATCTTGTCATACAGCGACGCCGCGCTTTTTTGTACTATGTCCAAAAGTTCTGTGGCGCATTCCCACAGAATGCGCCACAGAAGTTCCAACTTATGTGGCGCATTTTGTGGGAATGTGCCACAGAACTTTCACACTTAGCCACAGAATGGTTCGGCCTCTCCCCCCTAATCCCCCCTGCTTTCTCACTTAGCCAAAATTCTCTCTCGATCCCCCTTTCTCTCTGTCGTCGCAAACCCTAGCGCCACCCTAGCCACCACCGCGCCGCCCGGTGAACCAGTGGAGGAGGAGCCGCTCAACGAACCCGTGGAGGAGGAGCCGCCGGAGGAGGAGCCGCCCTGCAGCCCGTGGAGGAGGAGCCGCCGGAGGAGGAGCCGCCGTGCCGGAGCCCGCCACCCTCGTCATCGTCAACCACCGCAACAAGTTCTCACACGGTTCGTCCCTCCCACTCCCACCCCCCACTTTCCCTGCCCTCAAGGATGATCCTGCCATATTTGCGTTTTGATCTTTAGAGGACCTGTATACTGTGCATCATAGATCATGTTGTTTGTTATAGCTATGTAGTCGTGGTAGCTGCATCATTGATTCCTTAGGTTATTTTGACAATACTAAATTAACTTCTGAGAATCCTTGCCATTAGATCATTTTAAATAACTTCTGTATTGATTCCTTTTGGGGGTATTTTGAACAGTAGTTGTTAAGAAACATTAGAGAATACCTGCTGCAAAATGATTCTAAATCACCTGTGTACTGGGGTAATATTAGCATATTACAAGGTCTTTATATCTGGTCAAGGACCTTAGAGATGTTGGCATGGGCCACTGTTGTTAAATCTTGTGCTGATACCTGGCAACATGCTTTTTGAACTTGCTCTATCCCTTATATGGTCTCATAATTGCAAAGCTGTAGTGGTGCTGAAAATTGACTTGCCTCGTGTTTTTAGGATGGACCACTTATTCTGTTGTAAAACTGTTTTCTGAATTATTAGTGCAAACTACAAAACTGAGTCTACAAAAGTACCCAGTATTCTTGTATAAGAGCTGAAAGATGCCTAGTCTTGCCAACATGTTGCCTACTCCGTTCTCTTGTCTTGAAATATTGTCAGTAAACCAGCAGGCTTGAAATTTTTTACTTCCTATTTCTTGAATATAATCGTGATATAATTTTCTGCTGCCTATTTTGAAGACTGAACCAGAAGCTATGTATGAGATTGTTAATACTTGTTTTTGTTCTGAATGTTGCTTAGGGGATCCTATATTTCTTTCTTGAACACAAGTTGATCATATCTGGGGCGGCTTGAGCTTATGCATAATTTGTGATAGATGGGCTTTTACATGCTGCTGGCGTGTTTATAGACAAGTAGGTGGTATGTTTTCCTGGTTGATAGATGGGCCTGCATGCATGATGACAGTAAAAGTTGAGGGGGTCTCACCTTTGTTGCTGGCATGTTTTGGATTTTGGCCATCGTGTCTTTTTTTTGCCATTTTTATTATCTGACTGATATCTTATATTGGTCTCCTAACTTCAATGTGCATGTTGGAAGAAACCAAATCATGGCCCTCTTTTCAGCATGTTGGAAGAAACCAAATCATGGCCCTCTTTTCAGCAGTACATTGGTTGTGTTGCTGCTGCTGCAGCTCTGTGTATATGTATTGTAGTAACCGTAGTAGTAATAGTAATGGTGATTCAAGTATCAGGATATACACCATGTCTGCCATATGGATGGACTTGTTAAGTACCTCTACCTGGGTTGGGTACATGGGCAGACTTGTTATTGTCAAATAAGAAATATAAATTGTGACATGGGCAGACCTCCAAGTTCTATGGTGCTGTCATATATGGTGTTGTCATATATGTGCTACTAGTGCTAGTAGCAAATTGATGATTTGGGTTGTCAGTGGGGATGGGGCTGTCAATATGGGGATGGGGTGTTTTGTCTTGCAGGGATTTCATTTGAGTTGCCCATTTCTCCCGAAGTGTCGATTCACTTCCGTTTCGATTGAGAAATGGGCACTCCTAGGTCAAAAAATTAGCAAAGGTCATGCCGAATTTTTCGGCCGAGATTTGTGCTAACTTTTTGCCTCTTTTAAAGAGAGTAGTGTAAACATGTCGGGCAACAAGGAGTCTGGCCCTTCTAAGCACATGATCAGCGTCGAAGAACAAGCTAGACAGGCCAACCAGTCATTCTGGCGGGGGTCCCAATAGGAGGAGGAGGAGGAGATGAGGATGACACCACCACCGGAGGAGGAGGCGACCGTCGCCAGAGCTGCTAGGGCCAATGAGGGCGGAGATCCTGATTACGAGGGGGACGATGACGACTACGATGGAACTAGTGAAGGCGGCGGCGAAGAGGATGACACCACCGATGGCGGCGAGCGCACAGATGGCAGTAGCCGCAACCTGGCCGCTTCTCAGAAGAAGAAGAAGAAGAAGGAACAGAAGGAGCGGAAGGTGCCAATGCTCCGTCTGCGATGAGTTCACTAAGGTCATAGAAAGTGTCCTACCCATTGCGCCAGAGGCGATTGCTGAAAGGTACGGCCTGCAACTCGGGTGCATCGTCCGGGAAAGCATGTCGATCAACACGAAGTACATCAGACATGCTGACAATGCAGCTTTGGTCGATAACCTCGTTAAGAAGCTTCACAAGCGATACAGATTCCCAGAGTGGTTTAGAAACCTCGAGAGAAAGAACCCGGTGAACAAACTAGCCCTCACGAAGATGAGCAACGCCTTGAGCAGCTTGAAAACCCGGGTGAAGAATAGCATTGACAAAGGTGAAAGCTGGGAGGTTATTAGTAAGAAAAATCCGATGCTCGACAAAGAGGAGTTTAAGATATTCAAGGCGGATATAGCTACCGCTGACGCTATAAAATGGACTAAATGGGGAAGGAGTATGCGGGAACAGAACATAGGTAACCACCGCCTTGGAAGCGGCGGTTACAGGGGGAAACAGGCCATTTGGGACAAGGAGGACGCCGAGCTTGAACGCCTTGGTAAAGACAACCCTTGGCTTAAAATCACGGACTTGTAGCTTAGGCAATTTGTTCGGGCCCGCTACTACCTGGACACGGAAACAGGGGAGTTCATCACCGACGATCCGGAGGTGAAGGAATTCGAGAAGAAGCTGGTAAGGAATTTATCACCGATCTCAAGTCTATTGCGTTCTAATTAAAATAATGAAGTCAAGAATCTAAATGGGCTCACCTTTCCTTGTCTCTGTAGGAGGAGGAACTGAACGCTACTGCCACAGAGTTGTCCCAGGATTCGACGGAGCTGTGGGACACGGTTTTCAACAGGGCGACCAATGCTTACAAGAAGAGGGACAAGGGGTTGCCTCCGTCCTCAGCTGGCCGTGTGTCCGGCTTCGGTACGAGCATGAAGTTCAAGGAGTACTACAAAGAGGACGCCAAGAAAAGAAGGGAGAGGAAGAACCAGGATAAAGCCGTTGTTGTAGAGCTGAAGATGAAGGTGCAGACACTGGAGGAGAAGGCAGTGGACGAGAAAACGGTGGACAAGTTAGTGGAAGAGAAGCTCCGCTCGATGATCTCCCCTGAGTTTTTCGAGGGGCTTACTGCTTGGAATGCGGGAGGTGGACAGGGGCCGATACATCTGCCCAGCTTAAGCGGTAGCAACTCGGGCATCAATGTTATCGTGTCGCTGGACCTAGTGACCCCGCCGGCCATCAACGTCGGGACGCAGCCGCTCGTTTTGTTCACACCGATGCCCCCTCCCGCCAAAGATACCAATAAGGCGCAGCCGACGGCGGTGGTGCTTCTTGAGGCACTCGAGCGGGAGATTGCAGATGATGATAGGCCAGCCGCCGGCATCGGCCGTGTCTCTACATTAGCCGAGATCCACGCCATCACCAAGGTAACTAATTAGTTAGTGCACGTCATCTTTTTTATGCCTTTGATGCATGACTGCTGCCATCTCATGACGCCCAACAACATGTTTTTGCCTAAGGACACTTCTTGCGTACTCCTGCTTAAAGATGTCGGCGATGAGTTGAAGGATGTTGCCAAGGGCACTCTTATACAACCGGCGAGCCGCACGATGCACAACAATCCAATGGATGATGACGTGATGAGGGTCAGGTTGGCTCGGGTGTTGCCAGGGTGCGATGACATGGACCCCCCCCCTTTCAACCTCAGGGAGCCGACGAACACAAGACCCTTGGGGAATGCTACAACTGGCCCTTGACATGGCCGAAGACCCAGATTCATCTTGTGGGAGGGAGCACCGGCGCCACCTCTCTACCAATCGCCTATCCACCACCTCAGAAGCCAGTAGACGCTGTCGTCGCCACCACCAGCCATCACCATCAACTCTTGGCAGCGTGTGCATCGCGACATGGCAAAGACGTTGTGCCGCAACCGCCGTCGCCCCTGCTACCACCACCATATGATGGCACCCATGAAGATGATGATGAATTGGTCAACGTTGATGACTTCATCAACACCGCCGCCGCCAAAGGATTGTATATGCCTTCTGTGGATGAAGAACCCTTCATAGCTCACGACGACCATCAAGTTGGTCGGCCCAATACATGCACGCAGCGCCTGGTCTTCCATGGTCTTTCTCAAGAGACGCCTCCGGCCGCTGATCCACCACAAGAGAAAACGGGATTGGTTTTCAGCCCCAACACACTCTGAAAGGCGACTGATGAGAAGATGGTAGTGGCTGACACTGTTGTGAAGAAGAAGCACTACAGGAAGAGAGGTAATAATAATAAGAAGGGTGCGAGCCAGCCTCTTCCGAAGAGGATCCGGGGTCAGGACGCCGTCGTCGTACCATCCACACAATATGGCTTGCCCCGAGTGCATGTAGCTGGTGATCCGATATTGACTCTGGATATGATCCATATTGCGGTTGGAGTCATGTTAACTTTGCACGAGGGTGTCAATACACTAGAGGGCCTCCTTCTTAAAGACGAAGATCCGAATTACCCGGTTTTCACGGCTAAGGTGCCATTGGATGTGGGCTTCGTCGATGAACCCCCCGCGGATATATTCTTCATAGCGTTCGAGGACATATTCAAGCTGTTTCTGATGAAACGGCTGGACTATAACTTGGTCCACCTATACGCGCTCAATCTGGCGATCACGATCAAGAGAGAAAGTACCCCGAAAATTGCGATAGTGGATCCCTACTATATGCGGGACAGCCAGTTGGTCGAAGGATTAGAGACACGGACCAAGGCGACGGCGTACCTCGAGAAGTTCATGGTGGACAACAAGAGGAAGGGCACACTTCTTTTGCCTTTCTTTCCCGAGTAAGTACACACACTCGCTCATCGCCACCGTAACTTATGCATTTCTTATAGATTTCTTACTTTGCTCTTTTTCCAACATTCCATTCCAATTGTGTTGCGCAGAGACAAATACTGCACACTCATCGTCCTCGCCCTGAGGTATTCGCTAGCCACGTATTTCGACTCGGGGAGTTTGACGAAGAAGAAAGACTACACCAGAATAAGGGGTGTTCTCAATGAGGCTCTCGAGGGCTACACCAAGAAGGGATGCACCTTCGTAGATAGGGGGAATGTATCAAGGATGGCAAACACGTGTTCAAGCACGTGCTCAAGTTCCCCTGTGTCAAGCAGTCGACTACTGGTGCCAAGGAGGCCTTCTACATCCTCCATCACCTTAAAGGCTATGTCCAGGATTGCCAGAACCTAACGCTGCCATCTAGTCTCCGAGGATGGGCCAAAACTTTGGCGAAAAGTGATGATGCTGATCTTGGAGAAGACTTCCATCGCATTTAGATGAAGTTGTCGCAAATCATCATTGAAGATGTCAACACAAGGGGGGTGCCCTACAACAAGCCAGAGGGTTGAGTAAGAGGGAGATCGAAGAACGCCTCCGTAAGCAGGGTGACACAAGGACGTGGATGACGAAAGAGGGCTATCTACCGTTCCCGAAGCCGAGTGAGAAGAGGAAGTCTTCATCATGATCGATGTGTGCCTCTAGCATGATCCAGTGTGTGTATATTCTTGATGGACGCCTGCTGTATTAGTGTGTGTGTCATAAACTTTACTATCTCATGGTCGAAATGGTCATTGTTGTTAGACTTAAACTACCTTGTGGTCGTGTTGTCGTTGAACTTATTGCTTCTATGATGATCTATCTTTTAGGTTTATGGATCCTTTGTTTTATATTCTGTGAACATATATATATGGATGTGAACCCTTTATTAATTCTTTTCATTGTATTTTACTAATATGCCTTGTCGTCTATAGAGATGGCGACGAGGTGGTATGTGGTGTACATGGGTAGGGTTCCAGGTGTCTATGAGGAGTGGGAGGATTGTCACAAACAAGTGAACAAGTTCAGCGGCAACATCTACAAAGGATACGCGACTAGAGAGGAGGTGATAGCCAAGTGGAGGAACCACTTGTGGAAGAAGAACCGAATGAAGATATTGGTCGGGCTAATGCTCTTGCTCACCCTTATCACAGTTGTATTCTATTTGATCCTAGTGTAGGCGTCGGTGGCCACTTCATATTTGTAATATGAGATGATATGAACTTTGTATTCGGCGCTTGTGTAAAAATTTGGAACTTGACACTATATATGTATCTAGATCGGGCTCTAAGTGTTTGTATTATATATATGTCGGTTTTCATGCATCTACTACTTGTGTAGTGTATTTTATACTCATCTGTATAAATCCTGTATAAATACCTGATTATACACCAGGAAAGTATTTTATTTCGAATACGTGTTACACAATCAGTGGCGCATATAATTATATAGTCAGTGGCGCATGGGCTTTCCGTAGCGCATATATGTAAATGAGCCACAGAAGTTCTTCCTGTGGCGCATATGAAGAAATGCGCCACAGAAGTCTGGGACTTCTGTGGCGCATATCCATATGCGCCACAGGAAGTAGTTATCAGTGGCGAGGTAACAGTGGCGACAAAGATATGCGCCACAGAAGTCCCATTTCCATGCGCCACAGATAGGCTATTTCCTAGTAGTGAAAATAACATGATATCAACTAGGTAAAAGTACTAGTGCAATGTTGAAAGCGTTCCCCATGACAGCATGGTTCTGCTAATTCACAACTCACAAAGCGCAAGTATATACGCAACATAGATGGGCACAATGGTTCAAGTTTATTAAGTGCAAGAAAGTAAAGTGTGCCATCAAGTTCGTGAGAGCTTTAAACTAGTTTTCATATAACAAGTTTAATTTGGGAGGTAGACAAAACAAGAATTTACTTGGAATAGCAATAGTGCTAATAGGTAGGTATGGTGGACACAGATGGCATGGTTTTTGGCTTAAGGAAGTGGATGCACGAGAAGTATTCCCTCTCAGTACAGGTTTTTGGCTAGCAAGGCTGGGTAGCAAGTATAAGAGTTGAAGGAAACAAACAAACATACAAGTGATAGAAACAAACATGCAATCTTCCTTGGAGCACAAAAGATCTTAACTAGAGAATACTAGACTTATGAGCAAATCAGGAAAGAAAGATGATGAAATTATATTTTTTCTTTAGAGTACTTTTTATCTTTTCAACTCGCAAAAATAGTGTTGCTAGTGACCAAGCCAGGTTTGCCAAAACCAACTAAATTAACTCAATGATCCCAAAGTGATACCAATACTAACAACAAGATCAATCATATAGCCACAAATTGAAAACTAATATAAGCTATGCAAAAGAGTGAATGATAGAACTTCTCATTAATATTCCATAACGGAAACTCACACCAAGGGATACATATCTAATGAGAGAGGGGACACTTCCATAATGCAAACCATACTACATAATAACTCCTCTATTCATGATATGACTCTACTAAAAAGGTAAAAAGGTAGAAAATAGTGATATGATACCGCGGCACTCCCCCAAGCTTGGAACAAACTAAGGAGATGCCAAACCTGATGACGAATTACTCCTTTGGTGGTGGTGGTATCCTCTCATCTTTGTCCGTCTTCCAGGGTAAGGGCTTCCCATCAACAAAGGACATCGTGGTTTCCAACATCCTGAAACTTGCAGCAGCACTTATGCGTTTAAATCTAGCCTCATACTCATAGTTTTGATTTTGAACGTCATAGAACTGTGCTTGCAGTTTTTTGGTTGTTTAGCAGAGTGAGAGGACTTCGTCTTTGAGTTTAGCAGTCTCCTTTTGGTGCTCGGTGATGAGTTTGGAACAAATCTTATGGATGATATCGACTTCGCGTTCCGCCATCTTCTTGTACCTAAAGACTTCTTGCTCCAGTGCTTCCATCTTGTCCTCCAGACTTCCTTCACCTTTAGGGCCTTGAACCTCTTTAATCCGGACCTCCCCACCTTCGAGCAACAACTCCTTGGGATGAATCTTCAACTCTCTCATGTATGGGTTGATGATCTCTTCTAAGGAATCTCCCTCGGCTGATCCAGTGGAAGACATTGTGGCTACAAATCTGGGATTCTACCTGGCAGAAACAGATCGAAACAAAAACACGACGAAAACCTCGGAAGGTCCGGGGGGTTATATATTACAAAGTTTCATAACAAGAGGAAGGTACTGGGTGAAAACGGGTCGGAGGCAGAGTCTGAGGTGGCCTCACCACCTGGTGGCATGGCCAGGGGTGGGCCCGCGCCATAGGGTGGTGTGGGCCACCCTGGCTCTGTTTTCGTCCGTTTTTTTCTTTGTAACTTCCCTTATTGACTGAAAACTGCAAGAATGTAGTTGGATTGTATTTTCGTGGAACTTTTCTTACCAGAACTATTACCTATTTGAAAACAGACTCCACAGGTCTCTGAATTTGGTCCTTGATGAATTTCTCCGGAGTTATAACTTGAAAGGCATCAACATATTCATTGTAAGAATCTCCAACAATATAGTGCTTGAGGCGCTGCCCATTCACTACTTGTGTAGTATTATCTTTTAAAGAAGAAATTTTTATTGCTCCTGAACGGTATACTTCTTCAATAATGAAGGGTCCTTCCCATTTTGACAGTAGCTTTCCTGCAAAAAATCTGAGACGAGACCTATACAATAGAACTTTCTCACCAACATGAAATTCTCTCTTAAGTATTCGCTTGTCATGCCATCTTTTAACTTTTCCTTAAAGAGCCTAGCATTTTCATAGGCTTCACTCCTCCATTCATCTAAAGAACTTAAGTCAAATAATATTTTCTCACCAGTGAGCTTACAATCTCTATTTAGTTCTTTAACTGCCCAGTAAGCTTTGTGTTCTAATTCTAAGGGTAGGTGACAAGCTTTCCCATAAACCATTTTATAAGGAGACATCCCCAAAGGATTTTTGTAAGCAGTTCTATAAGCCCATAAAGCATCATTCAACTTTTTAGCCCAGTTTTTTCTAGGTCTATTAACAGTCTTTTGCAAGATGGATTTAATTTCTCTATTTGATAACTCTACTTGCCTTCTAGTTTGGGGGTGATAGGCTGAAGCAATTCTATGATTAACATCATATTTAGCAAGGGTCTTTCTAAAACCACCATGAATGAAATGAGAACCCCATCAGTCATGAGATACCTAGGCACTCCAAACCTAGGAAAGATAACATCCTTAAGCATTTTTAGAGAGGTCTCCCCATCAACACTCTTTGTAGGAATGGCTTCTACCCACTTAGTAACATAATCAACGGCAACAAGGATATGAGTGTAACCTTTCGAAGGAGGGAAAGGACCCATAAAGTTGAATCCCCAGCAATCAAAAGGTTCAATAACCAGAGAGTAGTTCATAGGCATTTCATTGTGTCTAGAAATATTACCAACACGCTGACATTCATCACAAGATTAAACAAATTTTCTTGCATCTTTAAAAAGGGTAGGGCAGTAGAAACCTGATTGTCGCACCTTTTGTGCAGTTCTATCTCCTGCATGATGTCCTCCATAAGCACTACCATGACATTTACGCAATATCTCCTTTTGTTCATATTCTGGAACACATCTTCGCATAATACCATCCACTCCTTCTTTGTATAAGTGTGGGTCATCCCAAAAATAATGCCTCAAATCATAGAAGAATTTCCTCATTTGCTGAGCTGTAAAAGTTGGAGGCAAATACTTGGAGACAATAAAGTTAGCATAATCAGCGTACCAAGGGCTCCCTCACGAGCTTGCCCCTACTGCAGCTAACTGTTCATTTGGGAAACTATCATTGACAGGCATAGGGTCAAAAGAGATGTTTTCCAATCGAGATAAATTATCAGCTACAGGGTTTTCAGCACCCTTCCTATCTACTACATGTAGATCAAATCTTGTAAAAGAAGCACCCATCTAATAAGCCTAGGCTTAGCATCCTTCTTCGTCATAAGATATTAATAGCAGCATGATCAGTATGAATGGTGACTTTTGAGTCTACAATGTAGGGCCTAAACTTATCACAAGCAAAAACAACAGCTAGAAATTCTTTTTCAGTAGTAGCATAATTCCTTTGAGCAGCGTCTAGAGTCTTACTAGCATAATGGATAACGTTTCACTTTTTATCAATACGTTGCCCAAGGACAGCACCTACAGCAAAATCACTAGCATCACACATTATTTCAAAGGGTAAACTCCAATCAAGTGGTTGAACAATAGGGGTTGTAGTTAAAGCCTTCTTAAGAGTTTCAAAATCTTCCTTACAATCATCATCAAAAACGAAGGGTACATCCTTTTGAAGAAGATTAGTAAGGGGTTTTGATATCCTAGAAAAGTATTTAATAAACCTTCTATAGAAACTAGCATGACCAAGGATACTACGAATACCTTTGATGTCTCTTGGGCATGACATCTTCTCAATTGCCTCAACCTTAGCTCTATCAACTTCTATGCCTCTTTCAGAAACTTTATGCCCAAGGACAATCCCTTCATTAACCATGAAGTGGCATATCTCCCAATTAAGAACAAGATTAGTTTCTTCACATCTCTGCAAAACTTTATCAAGGTTGTGCAGACAATTATCAAAAGAAGTTCCGTAGACAGAAAAGTCATCCATGAACACTTCTACAATTTCCTCAGAAAAACCATGAAAGATAGCAGACATGCACCTTTGAAAAGTAGCAGGAGCATTACATAAACCAAAAGGCATACGTCTATAAGCATAAGTTCCATAAGGGCAAGTAAAAGTAGTTTTTTCTTGATCTTGTTGTTTAACAGCAATTTGAGAGAAACCAGAATAACCATCAAGAAAACAAAATGGGTCTTTTTAGACAACCTTTCCAACATTTGATCAATAAAAGGAAGTAGGTAGTGATCTTTCTTAGTAACTTTATTGACTTTCCTAAAATCGATGCACATCCTATAGCCTACTACTATTCTTTGAGGAATAAGCTCATCATTATCATTAGAAACAACAGTAATACCTCCCTTTTTAGGAACACAATGAACAGGACTAACCCATTCACTATCAGCAATAGGGTAAATAATACCAGCATCAAGGAGTTTCAATACCTCATTCCTTACCACTTCCTTCATCCTAGGATTTAAACGTCGTTGGTTCTCTACTACCGGCTTTGCATCTGGTTCTATGTTGATAGAATGTTGACATATAGTAGGTGAAATCCCTTTTAAATCATCCAGAGTATAGCCCATAGCGCCTCGGTGTTTCTCAAAACCTCCAATAGCCTTTCTTCTTCCTTTCCTGAAAGTTTAGCGCTAATAATAACATGATATATCTTTTTATCATCAATATAAGCATATTTAAGATCATCAGGGAGAGGTTTTAGATCGAAAACCGGATCCTTTTTAGGTGGCAGCGTGGTACCCAAGTCTTCTACAGGCAAGTTATGCTTAAGCATCTTAGGCTGATCACGGAGAATCCTGTCAATCTCATTCCTTTATTCCATGAAGATTTCACTTTCATGATCTTCCATAAATTGCTGCAAAGCATTGTTAAGAGTAAGAGAAATGGAAGCAAGTTGTTCAACTCGAAAATCCTCATTATGGGTTTCCTCTTCACAAGGTTCTTTAGCAAATTTCGAGAAATTAAACTCATAAGATTCCCCAGCAAACTTAGTCAAGATTTTCTCCCTTTTGCAATCTATAATGGCTCCACAAGTACTCAAGAAAGGTCTACCAAAAATAATAGGATAAGTTTTACTAGCAGCTGAACCGAGTACTAGAAAATCAGCAGGGTACTTAATCTTACCACAAAGAACTTCCACGTCTCGTACAATACCAATTGGAGAGATGATCTCTCTATTAGCAAGGTGAATAACCACATCAATCTCTTCCAACTCGCAAGGACTGATTTCATGCATAATTTCTCTGAAAAGCTCATAAGGAATAGCATTGGAACTTGCACCAATATCACATAAACCATAATAGCAATGATCACCAATTCTAACAGAAAGCATAGGAACACTAGCCTTTTTAGTTCTATTAGGATGTGAAACAATATTAGAAGAATCCTCACAAAAGACTATATGCCCATATTCTATGCTTTTTGTGACCAGGTCTTTCACAATTGCTACCACAGGTTCAACGTTTATTTGTTCATCAGGTTTTACAGTTCTCTTTTCACTTTTGGTGATTACATTAGTTATCATAGGATGGTCCTTTACCTTTTCTGGGAAAGGAATCTTCTCGATATAAGGTTCAGGTAAGATGGGATCAATAATGCAATACTCAGCACTCCCAATAGGAACACAGTTAACAATATCTTTGTAAGGTGCATGGTATTTATTCCATACCCTTTTTGGAATTTCGATATAGGAAGCAAAAGCTCTAAAGCACTTCGTAATAACTTGCAAATGAAGACCATAAGCATTACTAATATTTTGAAAGTCACCAGTTCCAATAAAAGATTCAATGCATTCATAATCATAATTTATACCTGACTTTCTACCTTTGTCATTCTCCCATGCTTCAGCATTGTCTTGAAGACGGTCCAGAAGATCCCATTTAGCTTCTTCTTCCATACGAGTGAATGATCCAGCACAAGAAGCATCCAATAAATCCTTGTCATGTAGAGGGAGTCTTGCATAAAAGTTGTTGATAATAATATTATTGGGGAGCTCATGAATGGGACATTTGAGCATTAGTAACTTCAATCTCCCCCAAGCTTGAGATGTACTCTCTCCATCAAGAGGCCAAAAGTTGTATATTTGATTCCGATCTTTATGAATCTCACTAGGAGGATAAAACTTTGAATAAAAGAGAGGCACTATTTCCTCGCATTCCAGAGCTTGACCATTCTTTAGCAGCTTATACCATTCCTCAGCTCTTCCTTTCAGTGATAATGAGAATAACTTCTTCTTAACTTGATCTGTAGTAATACCTGCACACTTCAACAACCCGCATAATTTGTGTATAAAGAGCAAATGATCACCGGGATGGACAGTTCCATCCCGAACATAGTAGTTATCCATAACACGAATAATAATTCTTGTAGGTATTTTGAAAGCATCATTCTTAGCAGGTGGTGGCTTATCTACTACCTTAGTAGTGGTAGTAGCATTACCAAATAAGAAACTCAGCAAATTATCCATAACGAAAATAAAGCAACTAACAGAAGTAAACAATACTCATAGTAGAAGTTTCCTTTACCAGTTCCACTCTCCAATAGCGCTTCACTCCCCGACAACGGCGCCAGAAAATAGTCTTGATGACCCACAAGTATAGGGGGTGTATCACAGTATTTTCGATAAGTAAGAGTGTTGAACCCAATGAGGAGCAGAGGGTGCTGGCTAGTGGTATGGATCGGGAATTCTCTGCAAATACTTAGCAAACGGATTTTTAGGGGTTTTTGATAAAGCAAGTAAACAAAGTACGAGTAAACAAAAGGCAATAGGAATAAATGCAGCAAGTGGCCCAATCCTTTATGCAGCAAAGGTCAAGCCGGTTGTATTACTTAAGATGACCAAACGTTTTCGAGGACACATGGGAAGACTGTCAAGTGCTTTTGCTTTATATAGTTGATTAATCTTCTTTAGCTTGCTAAGTGCTGTGTGGGTGAACCTGTGCTAATGTACCGACCTTCCTAGGACTAATACATACTTATGATTATACCCATTGTAAACATCCGTAAGTACAAGAAAGTAATTAAGGTAGAAACCTAACCACGGCTTTAAACTCTAAGACCCTTACGTCCCTTGTGCAATGGTTTCCTAAAGGGGGTTCAGGTTTCTGTCACTCCGGCAACCCCTACGATTAGTAGCCAAATACACAATGCATTCCCCTAGGCCCATATATGTGAAGTGTCATGTAGTCGACGTTCACATGACACCACTAGAAGAAGTACACCACAACTTAAATAACAAACTATTGAACCTTTCTCAACACAACTCCACTACTAACAACATGACTTCTCCCATGTCCTCAAGAACAAAACGAACTACTCACAAGACATCATATGGATCATGATCAGAGATGGAATAATGATGTATAACAATCTGAACATAAACAATAATTCAACGGTTCACTCAATAGCATCAACTACAAAGAGTAATCAACACCGGGAAAGTTTCCCCTATGAACTATGCAAGATCCAACTCAATTGTTACAGCAATATGGAGATGGTGATGGTGGTGATGATGATGATGATCCCGATGAAGTCTAGCTTGATGGTGGTGTTGATGGCGACGATCTCCCCTCTCCGGGAAGGAATTCCCCCGGCAGAATTCTGTCTGCTGGAGAGATCTTTCTCTCTCGGTGTTTTTCGCCCCGCAGAGGAGGCGGAATCTTTCTGTGGTCGCTCCCCGAGTCATAGGGTTTTGGGAGGATGATATATGCTAGAGGGGAGAGGCCACCAGCTGGCGCGACCTAGGGCTGCCTGCGCCAGGGGGTGGTGTGGGCCCCCTGTGGCCCATCTCCACTCCGTCTTCTAGCATCCTTAGTCTTCTGGAAAAATAGGATTTTTAGTATATTTTCCCGGATTTTCTGATCTTCACAAATTTTGCCTCCAAACAACACCTTTTCCATCAGAATCTTGACTGCAGCGGTCCATGCTCCAAAAGTCATCAACCATGCAAAAACAGATG
This sequence comes from Avena eriantha, assembly GCA_910589775.1. Classification (NCBI taxonomy): domain Eukaryota; kingdom Viridiplantae; phylum Streptophyta; class Magnoliopsida; order Poales; family Poaceae; genus Avena; species Avena eriantha. The sequence goes on from OU342744.1 coordinate 108,941,093, forward strand.
AAATAACATAAGTATCACCTCTCAATACGAAATATATCAATGAATAACAGCGAATTATGACATAGAATAGTGATGCAAAATGGACGTATCATGGCCTTCGGTGTCGGCGCCGTCGCTATTCCCGGCCTGTCCATGGCAGGCGCGTCCTCTACCAATTTCGTCACTTCCATGCCTTGCGGCTAGCCCAGGACGCCATGCCCGCACACACGTTCGCTTGGAGGCCACACTAGGATCATCGCCTCGCTCTCCCGCTTCGTCCACCCCCGCACGGCATCGTCATAGACGGGAGAGCGTTCCATCAACCTCAAACGCACTCCGACGACCGCAGACACAACCCAGAGGCATCGAAGAAGAAGCGGTCCATCTCCGCCGTGGACATGCCAGAGCTAGTCAACCTGTTCGACGGAATGCCTAACCGCCGCCGATCGCCAACGACACGGTATGGTCATGACATTTCTTTGACTTTGCCAACATACTGCTCCCGATTCTTTATCATGGCCAAATTGGGTGTAGGATTTCGTGGCCAACGATGTCGAGGACGTCGTGCACGACATGATCAATGAGGGTGGCGATGACTATGGCGAGGACGGAGAGACCCAGCAAGATTCCCAGCAAGAAGTTGAGCCAACGAACCTCGAGCTACACCACCGATGAGGACAAGATCCTATGCAAGTCATGGATGGAGATTTCGCAAGATCCACTATGCGGCGCCGAGCAAAAGGGCTTTGCCTACTGGTAAAAGGTGGGCAGGTTCTTCCATGAGCATAGGAAATTTGGGAAGGACGTCTTCTATAGCGATCGAAATGATCTCTCTCTCTCTACAAATGACGGGGCATCATCCATGCCAAGTGTAGCAAGTTCCAAGGCTCCTACGAGATGGTGACAAAAAAGAAAATAAGCGGCATGATGTCGGATGACATGGTAAAACCTCTTCCTCTCCTTGTCGATGTCTTGCATATGCATTGAGCTATTGTTGGCATCCATATGTGTAGGTCATGAAAGCAATGGAGCACTTCAAGAAGGTGAACAACAACAAATGCCTTCATGTTGTCCCGTTGTTGGATGTTGATCAAGGACTACAAAAAAATGGGAGACTAGCTATGCTATTTGGAAATAACTTGACAACAAGAAGAAGGGCAAGAGCAATGCTTCTACGAGCGGTGTCATCGACCTAGACGACGACAATGACGAAGGCTTCGCCAAACCTATAGGCGCCTGTGCACGCCGGCCTGGAGGCCACAAGGCTACGAAGGCCGACATTGCCTGTCAGGCTGGTTCCTTGGCATTCCAAGAGATGTTGAAGAAGATCCTGGAGAAGAAGGAAGAGGCCATCGCCGAGAGGGAAGAGGGGCGGCGCAAAGAGAAAGAGGCCACCGCCAAGACCTTGGTCGAGCTCTAGACGAGGTCTGTCAAGGTGGAGGAGGCCAGGCTAATGGAGATCGAGGCCAAGGCAAATGTGAAGGAATCGGAGACCAGGTTTAGGGTGGCGGAGGCAGAGGCCAAGGCTAAGGAGGTCGAAGCCAAGATCATGGCCGAGGAGAATGCCATCATGCTCACTGACCTGGACACAATCGCCGACCCTGATCACATGGCTTGGGTCGCTCGTAGGCAACAGACCATCCGGGCTCGCGATGCTTGAATGGCAATGGCGACGGCAACTGTAAATTTTTGGGCAGAGAAGCTGCCATTCTTTTGGACATTGTGTATGATATAGCCTCTTTTGCACATTTGAGATCCACTGGCCACTGGTTGGCGATGCCCAAAGGGTGCATATGTCTGCCAATTTATTTGATAGTCAATTTGTGAGCTATTTGCCTATTAATTTGAGTGTTTAAGATGATTGGCAAAGCCTTGGCCAGCCATGGCATCAACAAAACGCCAGGGCGGACAGATGGGTCATGCCGCTAGGCACAGTTGGCTGGATAGGCCGGACCACAACCCAAAAGCGATTGCGGCCCGACCCAAACGAATAGAATCAGACCATTTTGGTCACCTGTTTGGGTCGGACCAGTGGAGACCCAAACGGGCCACCCAAATGGTCCGAATTTATCCGTTTGGGTCGAGCCACGGTCACTTTTGGGTCGTGGTCCGGCCTGTCTGGCCAGCCGCGCCCAGCAGTGCGACCCAAACGAACAAAATCGGACAAGCCAACTCAAGAGAGGGGAGAGAGAAAAAGGCCTATTGTGTGACTGCAGCTGGGCCAGTCTGCTACAAAACCAGACAGGCCAGCGTCCGCGTCTGTCCGGACAGACCCATCCGTGGCCCAAATTTTATGCCCAGATGGGTCGGTCCGGCCTGAGTTTGTCCGGATGGGTCATCCTGTTTGACATCGCATTTGGCCCAGCTGTCCGCACGGATTGATTAGGGCACGCCTGGACCGTTTGCCTCTTTCCCGTGGAGATGCCCTTAGGCCATCTCCAACGGAACCCCGCATTTCGAACATCGATTTTGTCTGATTCGGTCCGTTTGCGGGGGGAGGGGGTGGAGGACATACCGTCTAGTCTCAGCCCGTTTGCGGCAGCCTGTGCCCCCAACGAGCTACCCCATATGCAGCCCCCTATCCGCGGGGACATCAAGCTCAAGCTTGATGGCAGAGTATCATCGCTTATTGGCGGCCAGCGATTGTCCCACCAGAACTCCACTTCCTGCTCGCTGGTCCCGGCCTTTCCCGCCTACACTGCGCCATTTCTCGCCCGGCTCACCGTTCCCACTCGCCGTTCCTGCAGAGCCCCCTCCCCCGCGAATATAAACAGGAGCCGGCTGACGGTACGGATCACGAACCCCTCCCTTGCCATGCCGAATAGCCTCCCTGCGACCTGGTCCGAGCTCAACAAGTTCGCCCTCGCCATGTACCCCCTTCTCCCCCTTCCCCTCCCGACGCTGGTGAATCTTCAGAGGATGACGAGGAGGACATGGGAGAGTTGGTGCCGGGTGAGGCTGAGGCCGAGGTAGAGGCGGAGGCGGAGAGCGAAGTTAATAGCGCGGGCGCAGGGCACTGCGTCCTAGAGAAGTACGTCAACGAGCTGTACGGGGCCTTCAAGGCCAGGGAGGCCGCCGGTCGACAACCCGCTGATCGGCTGTAGCTCGAGGTGGAGGAAGTGGCGGCCATCGAGTACCGCGACGAGCAGGAAGCGAAGAAATCGATGGAGGCTAAGAAGACGGCCTGGTTCGCCGCTGAGGCCACAGTGGAGGAGGATCGGCAGCGGCAGGACGCCCTAGAGACGACGGAGGCCGCGGCCTTGAACAATGTCTTGTCCAAGGCCTCCTCTAAACAGGAGGAGCTGGCGGAGGTGCGTGTTGCGGTCAAACGGGAGGTGCATGCGAATGCGGCCGCCCTGCGTGCTGCGGTGGCGGAGGCGGCCCAACGGGAGGTGCTGGTTGCCGCCACCAAACGGGAGGCGAGAGCGGCGTGCAACCGCGCATGCGCAACAACGACCAAGCTAAGGGAGGTGGACTCCCGTGCGCGCCACCGCCGGAGGCAGGTAGGAAAGGCCCGGCGGGCGCAGGCGGCCAAGGACGAAACCTCCGGCCAGGACGGGGCCGATGCTTAGTTATTAGTTTATGTAATGTTATTACTTTTGCACCTATGACGCGCGGGCCTAGATACTTATGTAATGACAGCCAATTATTTATTAACTTTGCATGTATGACGCGCGGGCCCATATGAGGGTCGGTCCGGACGCGCGGGCAGTCCGAGCCCCGCAAACCGAGCTCAATTTTTGTCCGATTTGCGCTGAAACGGACGGATCCGGGGCTGGAGACTGCTTTGCGGATGCGCGTTGGGTCGTGACCTCGATTCGAATGGATAGGTTCAGACTCGGTGCGTCCATTTGCGGGGCCATTGGAGATGGCCTTACAAATCAAAGCAAAATAACCGGACAAAACCGGATGCTCCGGATGGTGATCGATGCAAGTGGTTGTGGCTGCTGGTGAGATGGTGTTGCATGTATCAGAGTCAGAGCGCGCGCAGGCTACCTTGGGAAGAGCGCGTGCGAATGAGAGGTGCCGTCGAGGAGGGAATTTGAACAAAAATAACCTAATTAAATAACAAATTCACAAAATAAACTCCAGCCATCGAAATTTCACGGATCTAACCCTTTTTGCAACACCGTAGACGATGGCGCCGCACCCTGAAGCGTAGCGCCATGCACCGTGGCGCCGCACGTCTGCCAGCGTGGCATCGACATGGTCTCACGGGTCCCAGTTTCGTAAGTGCGGCGCCACACACTACGGTGCCGTACTACTATGTGCGGCGCCACGGCGCGTGGCGCCGCACTTTAGGTCTTGTACCAGCCGCGCGGCCGCCCCAGCCCGACCCAGGCTCACTTTTTTCCCCAACCCACGAACAGAGAGGCTCATGGCGGCGGCTGTGGCAACCCCTACTTGATCCCCTCCCCAAATCTGGTTATTTGATCCAAGAATCTTGCTCTCAATCCCCTCCCCTAGGTATTCTCACTAAATCCCCTCAACTCCATCCATAAATTTCTTCCTTTTTGTCCTTTATTTGCAATTTTTTGTGGAACCCTAAGTTTGTATGGGATAGTCAAATTAATATGAACCATTGCCATGTTTACTTGATCTTTAGGTTTAGTAATACTTGTAAGATTGATAGTGAAACCCTAGGTTCTATGGGATAGTGAAACCCTAGGTTCTATGGGATGGTTACTCAAGTTTTGTTAGTATGGAATTATAGGTAGAATGTGAATACTTGTAAAGTTAGAACTATAGGTATGAGTGGAAATTAATGGTAGAGTAAGATGGAATGTTTGTTAATGCCATAATAATTATAGATAGAGTGAAAATTATTGTTTGTATTCTTTTCAAGTATGACATATGATATTTATTGATTCTATTGTTTTTACTGTTTCATTGTGCCATTAGGATGACTCTTCTTAATCCTCACTACGATGTTCAACACCGTTCCTACAAGTTGTCGGAAAAGAGACAGGTACTAAAAAAACCCACACGGTAGTTCCTATTGCTCTGGTTTGTTGAGATGTAAATCTAACCTAGGCCATTGTATGTTTGCAGGAGCTTGTACCTCTTCGACTTAGATATCACGAGGTCTCATCGGCCAAGAACCTGACTTATGATGAGCGGTACACTCCGTACATCGAGCAACTAGGACTCCTCCCCTTTATCCACATGGTTACTCAGTCGACACCGAAGTTCAACCCCGCTGCGATCACCGCGCTTGTCGACCGGTGGAGGCCGGAGACACACACTTTTCACCTTAGTACCGGTGAGACTACGATCACTTTGCAGGACATGAGCATGATCCTGGCACTCCCAATCGAGGGAAACCCTGTGTGCATAAGCACAGATTCAGACGGGTGGCGGGAGCAGATGGTTAGCCTTATAGGAAAGGATCCACCCGAGGTTGTAAATGAGAAGGGAGTAACACTAAGGGTAGCTGCTGGGGCTACTTTCAGTTGGATTAGACAGAATTTCAAGACCTGCCCCGAGGATGCTAACGAGGACACGGTCATGACGTATGCTCGTGTGTATGTGTGGTACATCATCACGAGGACTCTCTTTCCTGACAGCAGTGGGGATCGTGCTCAGTGGCATTGGCTTAAGGTGCTCACAGTTTTTGACTCAGATTTCAGCTGGGGTTCGACGCGTTGGCTTGGTTGTACCGTCAGGTAATCGCTTGTTTACAAAGTTATCTATGTTTGCATGACCTCAAAAAATATTGTTTTACTAAACGGTGTATCACTTCATGTGCATCTGGATGATGCCTGTCTTAGGAGCGCAAATGACGGATGCATCGGTGGTTGTTTGCTCCTTCTTTTGGTGTGGAGCTGGGAACGCTTCCCAGTTGGACGGCCGAGATTGTTGAGCTACAACCCTTATGTTGATGACGGAAATAACCTCCTGCTCCCCACATGGGCTTACAAGTGGGATGTGGTCTCCGATCCCCCAACCGACCCTTTGGCGGCGTACAGGAGGTACACCAACGAGTTTGACACGATAACCATGGATCAGGTAATTTCCCAGCGTGCGGTCAATTCTATGTTATTAATGTGTAATATTTGAACTTGACATGAGTGTGGTATGTTGCAGGTCACCTGGGAGCCATACGGTCCAAGGGCGAACTTTGGTGTCCCGGACGACTATGTGCTTAACCCGAAGTGCACGGAAGAAGCCCGTCTGTGGCTAATGCGTTGCTCCATGGTATGCATGTGGGCGGTTGAGCATCACCAACCACAACGTGTCATGACCCAGTTTGGGTTATTTCAGGTGAACCCTCCCGAGTGGAAGGACACGGACATAGGGCTCCATGGGTAAGATATGAACCGCCTTCGCCTGTGATGTAATATCTTTCGAGAAATATCGCTTTATGACTTCTTGTTGTGCAGCTTGGACAGGAAGAAGCAGAGGAAGGAGAAGGATTGGGACAAGCTTCATAGGAAGTATGTTGACAAATTCAAAAGGTGTGTTATTGAGGCTAAGAAAGCAAAAGGAACACAGGAAAGTGCGTTCAATCAGGATGCTTTCAACAACTACATCAACTGGTTTCTTGAGAACACGCGGGTGGAGATGTACCCACGAGCATTCCGCCTAGAAATCTTGGAGGAGCCATTGCTATTTGATGAGCTTGCAACTGAAGAATACAACAGGATAGTCAGAGAAGGGCGACAAGCCGAGTATGCTCCATTGGTCAACTTCGTGGTAATTTTTCCCGAATGTTTGTTTTCCTTGTTTACTCTTGTCGGCCCGCGGGATGCTTTACTTGTGTACTCTTTTCTATGACAGCGGGCAGAGGTAAGAAAGTTGGCCGATGCATGCGAGGATGCTTTCGAGACATACCCGCACGGAGAGAAGGGAGAGAGTATGTTTAGAGGGTTTGTTAAGAAGCAGGCCCTACGGTTAAGGCAGCTTTCGAACTTGCTAGGTTGTCGTGACCCCGAGGTGGCAACACCGTCCGCGTCACGGTCCAACACACCCCCTGACCCTTCTAGCGATCATCACTCCCCATCCGAGGATGAGGCGGACACACCTGAGGTAGCACCGCATTTTCTTATGACGAACCCTTGCATTACTATATTTCCTTACCATTGTTCTTGTGTTGATAGCCCCAGGATGAAGAAAGCGTCGACGACGAGATAATGTTGGGCACATACACTCGATACAAGATCCACGAGCGGTCCGACTACATGCTCAAGCCAAGGCAACCCAAGAAGCCTTACACACCCAACCCTTCCACGACCAAGGAAAAGAAGGCAAAGAAGGCCAAGAAGACGACCTACAGGTTGCAAGATGATGACGAAGAACCGGTCACGAGGAAGCTTCCTACACGAAGGGGCCGAGGGAAGAGGATGACCCATGGGAAGTAGTTGGGGAGAACTTGTCGTGAACTTGTTAGCCTCTAGACATGATCTTGTCGTGAACTTTAACCGTGTAACGCTTCTTCACGTCCGAGTGCACCACCGTGTAAGGGCGATGATGCTTAACCGAGAAGTACTTTATCCATTGCTTAAATTCCAACAAGGTCTTGAACCTCGATCCACGAGAAAAGCCATTATTCTCTTGATTACCATCACGGTAAGAACTTGACCTTGGTCCAAGCACTATGCCCTCCCCGCCATCAACCGTGGCTTCATCCGCGAGACTAACATCACGGAACAAAGATACCATGTTGTCCCGCCCCAATACGTTCTCGTGGATTTCGGCCTCTCTAGCCGTGAACCCCTCCTCGTCAAGTTCTTCTTCGGGACCATCATCATCCGAGTCCGATGCATAGCATCGAGTATACGGGATGTCACGGTCCATGTTCTCTTGCGTAATATATTTATCCAAATCTCCAACATTGTTGTCATGGAGCTCAACCTCATTCTCATTGTGCCAATAATCATCATTTTGCTCTTCCAACACTTCATCTTGGTTCTTCGAAATCGGGCTCAATGTTTGGGTAAATGGAGGTTCAATCAATACCTCTTGGTTTATTGGTGGAGGACTCCTAGAACCCAATGGGGAGGCAGTATGGTTCAAATCCAAGTGCAAGTTATTCTCAAACTTCTTGGTGGCAAATAGTTCAAGAGCTTTGTCTAGCGACTCCGCCACCACCTCCTTGTATGCAGCCCAACGGGGCTCGGAGAAGATACGCATGGTCTTCCAACGGGTGTGCATTCCAAAAGCCACATTATGCCTTCCCTCTAACTCAACAACATCATTTGGGTCCATCCATTTCAATTCAGTCCTAACTTGCTCCAAGACCTCGGCGTAGGTGGGACTACGATCAAACACCAAGTCAAGCTCATCCGGGTCCGGTTTTATATTACCTCTTAAAAAGGCATCCTTGTCTACATGATGAACATGAACAATTCTTGACATTCCTAAAATAATCACAACAATAATACCATGGTCAACATACTCAATACATACTCATTGGTGATATTAACACAATACCAATCCCTATGCCAATTCAACAATACCTATGCCAAAATCTACCATACATCTTGCATATCAATCTAGGGTTTCCTAGATATGGGTCAAACCAAGAATTTAATGGGTGAAAACAAAGAGAAAAGGGAAGAATACCTCTTGGCACTTGGGGGGGATCGAAATCCACGGGAAGAAGGGTCCAATTTGGCCTTTTGGAGGGAGGGATTTGAGGGAGGAGTGTCACCACAGCCGCCGCCGCCGCCTCTCTGTTCGTGTGGGTTGGGGAAAAAAGTGAGCCTGGGTCGGGCTGGGGCGGCCGCGCGACTGGTACAAGACCTAAAGTGCGGCGCCGTAGTGTGTGGCGCCGCACTTACGAAACTGGGACCCGCGAGACCACTTCGACGCCACGCTGGCAGACGTGCGGCGCCACGGTGCATGGCGCTACGCTTCAGGGTGCGGCGTCGTCGTCTACGGCGTTGCAAAAAGGGTTAGATCCGTGAAATTTCAGTGGCCGGAGTTTATTTCGTGAATTTGTTATTTAATTGAGTTATTTCTGTTCAAATTCCCCGTCGAGGAGGAAGAGCGCGTGCGAAGCTGTGGTGCGACTTTGTAGGAAAAAACCCGGAAAATGACTTGGGAAGACTTGACGAGCACATTGATTCGAAATCACATCATGATTTCGTGACTAGTATAATTTATCAGAGCTCAGTGGGTGTAAGTATATGCAAAATTGCATGCTAGCAAAAATACTACTTCGTTCATTAATTCAATATCTTTTAGATATTTAAAATAGACCAGATTACTAAAATATATGAATTTAATAAACAATAAAATATGTCTTTTTTTGGAGGAACAACAAAACATGTCAAGATACATAAAAAATCTTAGAGCTCGTTTGACTCCCATCATTTGGGGCTAGAATTAAGAAATTTATTTGTGATTCCAAAAATCAACATGTTTGGCTGCCGCAGAATTGGTTACGGAATTCATTTGCAAATTCTATGATTTTTATTTTATGCCTAACCTTAATTCTTTTTGGTACCATGTCATTTCTGTAGAATTTCAAAATAAAATAATATTATCAATGTCTTTCATTTCATTTCTACCAAATAATATAAAATGATGAAAGCCAAACAAGCTCTTACATCATTACAATAAAATCGTCACGTTGCAAAGCTTTCCACGTGACACAATTATTATCGTCTCTATTCTAATATACCAGCTCTATGTAGGGACATTTCTTGCTACGAGCCACATGGTGTCTCAGTTTGTAGGCAAGATTCAACAAAATAAATACTTGTACACCCTTCCGTTCATATTATTGATTTTAATTTTATCTACATTCGTATACCAGCTCTATGTAGGGACATTTCTTACTACGAGCCACATGGTGTCTCAGTTTGTAGGCAAGATTCAACAAAATAAATACTTGTACACCCTTCCGTTCATATTATTGATCTTAATTTTATCTACATTGTTATATATGTAGTTAAATATTTAGATGCGACATCTATCAGGAAATAAGAATCCCCAAGGTACGTAAGTATGCCCTACCCAGGAGGCGGCAGCTGCTGCTCAAGATAACCCATTTAGGGTTCCATGTCCTCCGTCGATGATGTCGTTGGTCCGTTCCGTCTCCGGTGGCCTTAGGACCTTGTAGGTGTGGCGGACCACAGCTCTCGTCGGCAGGAGGTTTTTGTTCTTTATTTAGACTATTTTTTGTGTGTCTTTTTCGGGATGGTGGGCGATGGCTACATCCTGAAGTCGGAATAAGGTCCTCCCGTCCTATTCTGGCTCTGGTGGTGCGTTTAACGCTAACGGAGGGCGCGTGGAGTCGTGTGTCTGGCCGATCTCCTTGGATCTGGTTGGTTTTCGTGTTAGATGTGTACTTTCAGGTCAATGTCTTCCAATCTACGGATGTCATCATTAGTGACGATTGCTTCTCTAGTGCGCTGCTACTTGCACCCACTAAGATTTTTTTAATATTTAAAGTAAACTAGATTCAAACTAAAATTGATGAATTTAATAAACAATAAAACATGTCTCTTTTTTCGGGAGGAACAATAGATACATAAAAAATCTTACATCATTACAACAAAGTAGTCACGTTGCAAAGTTTTCCACGTGACGATTTATTATCGTCTCTATTCTAATATGCCAGCTCCATGTAGGGACATTTCTTGCTACGTTCCAATTTCCAGGCAAGATTCAACATAATAAATACTTGTACATCCTTCCATTCATATTATTGATCTTAACTTTATCTAGATTCGTATGTATGTAGTTAAGTATTTAGATGCGACATCTACCAAGAAATAAGAATCCCTAAGGTATGTATCATGTGCCCTGCCCAGGAGGCAACAACTGCTCAAGAAAACCCACCTAGGGTTCCCTATCCTCCATCGGTGATGTCGTCGGTCTGTTCCGTCTCCGGTGATCTTAGGGACTTGGAGGTGTGGCGGACCACGGCTCTCGCCGGCGGGAGGTTTTCGTTCTTTCTTTAGACTATTTTTTCGTGTCTTTTTGAGAATGGTGGGGCGATGGCTATACCCTGAAGTCAGAATAAGGTTCTCCCCGTCCTATTCCCGCTCCGGTGGTGCGTCTAATGCTAACGGAGGGCGCGTGTAGTCATGTGTCTGGCCGATCTCCTGGGATCTGATCGGTTTTCGTGTTAGTTGGTGTATTTTTAGGTCAGTGTCTTCCAATCTACGGATGTCATCATTGGTGACGGTTTTTGCTCTAGTGCGCTGGTTCTTTGGGCCTTAGCACGACGACTTCTCATTTGTCTACTATAACAAGCTCTACTACGACAAGATTTGCCCAGCTCCGGTGATGGAGGGGCGAGGACGGTGACGCGCCTTCGGCTCGTGCTAGTGTTTGTAGTCATCGCTAGGTAGTTCATCGACCTATTTGTAATTTTTATTACTTTTAGGCCTTTTGTACTACTATTGATGTTTATTAATAGATCGGTGGAATTTTGCAAAAAAGGTATTTAGATGTGACACCCATGGGATAGGGGTTAGACAAATCCCAAACATTAGTTTGACATAAGTCTAACCTAGAGCTCGAGGATATCCAGTGAAGAATCGGTAACACAATAGTGATCCTACGACACAAAAATTATTACAGGAAGCTCATAACTGAGTAGAGAACCAAATAATTATAAGCAGAGGTCACTGACCACAAACATCAAACAACGGAAGACAAACTATACTATGAGATATTGCAAAATTAACAAATGGACTAAGAGGCCTGAAGCATAACGATGACGTCCCTACCCATAGATTCCAAGTTGTCAGTCAGGAACCCCAAACGACTCATCGGTGTCGACGTCGTACTAAACTTATCTTCACATAACACTTACTCTGCTACAAAAGTATCAACGAAGTAAGGGTGAGTACATGGTGTACTCCACAAGACTTATGGCCGGTGGAGCTATTTTGCATAAATTTATCTTTGTTTACAAAAGTATCAATGAAGCAAGGGTGAGTACAGGGTGTACTCCACAACGCTCATCTAATCAGAATATTTTAAAAGAGGATAAGAGAGCGACATCTCCAACTATAATGATCATATTTTGATATCCACCAAGTAATCATCATCCTTATTTCACAACCACGATCGCCCCCTCGTACCCATGAGGAAACATCCTTAAGAACATGTTGATCTGCCAAGTTTTACGATTAGATTAATGTTCTTTATGATCTCCACGTCCATTCTCAAGTCGTCCATAACCGTGGATACAGCTTTTCGAAAAGATTTAACCTTTCAGGAATGTACAACTTTACCCACACGAACAACCTTCTCTTAGTGCCCTGGGTAAACACACTTCCCTTGTGCGCCGGCAGAGGGCGGTTGAACACGCCCTGTATGATGCACTATCTTCAAGCCATCTAAAAATGTAGATGCTGACTCCAAAACCAAACTACAGACTCATGGATCCAAACTAGGAAACTTAATGAGTCAAGCGGGAATTCCATGCCTTTGTGTGGTTGCACGCTTGATGAGTGCATATTGGCATCATGTTTTACACTATTATTTTGCATTATAGATGTAGGATCTTGGTATTTTACGGCGCTCGCGTGCATATTTTATGTCTATTTTCACCAGGATCAGGACATATGATGGATCCAATGGATACAATTCTTGAAGCAGTTGTACTGTGGAGAAAAGGAGTCAAAAACAACGTAAATCGCCTATTTGGATAATATTAATAATACCAGAAAAAAACCAAAAGTGAACAAAGATGGCAGAGAGTTCAACGACCAACTATACGACCAGAGCAAATTTTCTGGCCGTATAGCTCCGGCCGTATAGTTAGCGCCGCCTCCGACTCCTCAAGTAGTTTCACCCCGTGCAACTGGTTCGGGGAGACGACATACAGAACACCCAGAAATCGCAGAAACCTCACCTCTAGAAGGCATCTGGAGGGGGAACTTATCCACCGGGGATCCATCTTCGCCCTGCGCAAATCCAGGAGGCTAAGGCATCGATCATCATCATCCACCACTATATCATGACACCTTCAATCTGGATTACGGATGTAGTATAGCTTCTTTTTCCCTAGTAGACCTAGGTTATCGAATCCTCGGGAAGCGAATGCGTAGTGAAGTTACTTTAACGGACCTTCAGGAGTTTTAGAATTGCTTTTGTGTTTTTACCGGACCAATAGCTTGCGTCTTTTCGTTGTTGTTGATGATGGAGAGAGAGGGCCTAGGACATTCAGACCAATATGTTTACCCATGAATGTTCCTCCAGCTTCAGTATCAAGCATAGACTTAGACACAAGGTTAAGAGCATTATAAAATAAATGGAGGATTAACCGGTCTTCCATCCCATGACTAGGACAGTTTCTTAAGCATTCTTTCACCCTCTCCCATGCAAGCGCTAGTGGCTCTCGCTCTTCCTGTCTAAAGTCAGTAATATTAGATCGGAGTTGCATAGTCTTTGCAGCTGGGAAAAATTTAGTCATAAATAAAGAAGTACATCTCACCCATGATGTAATAGTATTTTTAGGAAAAGATAGCAACTATTCTTTTGCTGTCTCTCTTAGAGAGAAAGGAAATAAACGCAATTTGACCACATCAGGGTCAACGTCTTTTATCCGCATCATATCACATATTTCAGTGAAAGTATTCAAGTGCATACTTGTGTCTTCAACAACAGAGCCTCCAAATTGATTCTGTTTAACCAAACTTAAGTAATGGGGCTTAATTTCATAATCATCAGCAGTGATTGCTGGCTAAGTAATAGGAGTACACAAATAATCATTATTGGGAGTAGCAAACTCCCCAAGCTTCTTTTCAGCCATACTTTCTATGTTTTTGGGTTTTCTTAGACAAAGAATTATAATAGTAAAAGCAAGAATTTAAAGGCTAACTATTTTTTTTGGTTTATCAAATAAAGACTGAAAGCAAACTAACAAAATTAAAACAAGAATTAAAACTAGCAAGGTTCCTAATAACCTCACCAGGGTAGCTATTGCTTCCCCGACAACGACGCCAGTAAAAGATTTGTTGGCTGGCGCCCGTGGTTTTTCCCCTCTCTTTGTTGGAGAGAGTTTTCCACGTTAAATCTATGTCCTCATTGTTGTGATTTTATTTTCGTTCTTCATTATTTACTTATTGTAAAGCTAACAAGAAAGGTAAACAACGCCCACGGGCGTTGTCGGCAATAGCTTTGGTCGTCGCCTGCCTGGGGACGACGCGAGGGACAGGCTCTCTTGTTCGAGCAGTGCACTCTCGCCCGAAGAAATGATTCTCAGAAGTTATGTATCAAATTTAAGAGGCGTGCGTTGCACGTGCAATCTTACTAGTTAAATTGGATGCACTAGTCAACGCAACCAACAATCCGAACTGATGAAAAGGACTAGACAATTTATTTCAATATCCATCTTACGTATTTCACCCTTTAGCCTATTATGAGGTATGTTTGGAGAGATGTTCTCGACCTGAAATCACCCAAGTGAAACACACGGAGAAGCCTCACGCGCGTCCGTCGAGTGGAGTCGTGAAAAACGTGCAGTAAACTGTGGCCTAACGTAACACTCCTGGCTCCACCATATATATATAGGGCTGTGCATCGCTGCTCAGTACCTAGAGCCATCCAGTAGCACTACACTCAGCCAGGGCTAATCGATCAAAGCTAGCAGCGCTCGATCTCCATCGCCGCCGGCAGGAGTATCGATGGCGTTCATGCGTTACCGCGGGCTGCCGCAGGGGGAGGTGACGGCGGAGGAGTTCTGGGCGTGGCTGCGGCAGTTCGACGCGGACCACGACGGCAGGATCAGCCGGGAGGAGCTGCAGCAGGCCCTGCGGAACCTCAACCTGTGGTTTGCGGCCTGGAAGGCGCGGGAGGGGGTGCGCGCCGCGGACGCCAACCGCGATGGCGTCGTCGGCGGGGAGGAGGCCGGCCGGCTCTTCGCCTTCGCGCAGAGGCAGCTCGGCGTCAAGATCAGCCAGCTCGGCTCCTACTGATCGATCGGCTCTCGCTCGGCGTACGTGAGATGACATGCTGTGCTGTACCTGTGAAGGTGTGGATGTATATCTCGAGACTTAAGATTTGTGTACATAATGGAGGCAAGGTTATGTAAGTGTACCATAAGATTTAGCCTATTTGCTGTTCCTTTTTTACGCCTTTTGGCGAGAGAATGTACATGCCCTGTGTATATTAGAGAGGGGGATTGATATAGGTTCATAGCGAGCCGTTAAGGTGGGTACTAACAGTACAGGGAAGTGACTGCATTATTATTTTATTTTTATTTTTTGAAATAAGCATATATTAATATCATACGGATACCAATTACACCCAGCCTCTGCAACAACGCATATCCTAATGCCAATACGGATGCACAAAGCCGGAAAAAAATTACAAAAAAGAAAAGTCCCGCTGCAGGAATCCGATCCTTAGCAGCAGCGACACTACCACCACCAAAACAACACCAGAAGTCCAACCCTTCAAAAGCGACTCCTCTAAGAAGGAAACAGTGCACAAGCGCTGTCATCGCCCGATCAAAGATCTAGGTTTTCACCCTGGAGAAAGTCCTCGCTCGCAAGCAATGCCTTCTGCAAGGCCATTGCCAAGCACAACCAATAAAAAGGCCAGACCTTGGGTTTTCACCCTGCAAGGTAAGACTGTGAACTCCTCCTATGATGTCGCCCCCTCTAACAGCGCTGCTACGAGTCACAGATATCCAAGCCAGATCCTCATCGCCATAAAGACTCAATCCACCATAGCTCGCCCACATGTCTCTGCCTTTATGACATTCTCCACATCTGACTTCACCATGTGTATCGTCAAAGACATGTCGCATGCTGGTAACATGTAACAGAGTTTCACCACGCTCCCACTGAAACCAAACGGCCAGCAAAAAACACAGGTGCGCATGACCGAATTCCTTCCGATCCGGCAAGCTCCAGGCATATGCGCCCATGGGAGTTCGCCGGCGGAGCCTTCCGGAACCAGATACTTCGGCCAGATCAATGGAGACACGCATCAAATAGATTTTCGTCTTGGTGCGAGAGAGATCCGAGGACCACCCCCTTTATTGAAATCGAGCCAGCAGCCCCCACGCTACCCGCCGAAAACTAGCAGGATCCACCGCATAGCGGCATGATCGCCCGGCCGACCACTCCGACAGAGAAGGAAGTCACCACCACTATGCTAGGGGTAGTATCACCAAGCTCCCTAGCGTCGCGAGCATGGCCCGGAGATCCTGGGTGCCTGCGTCGGCGGCGAACGGAATAGATCTCGGCCCGTAGGCACGGATTTTCGTCGCCGCGTGCAGCCATCTGGACCAAGGACCCCCAGCCGCCGCCAGCTACGACGCCTCCGCCGAAATAGCGCGGGCGCGGACGCCGCCGCCGCCAAGCCAGATCGCGGCCAGGGTCGCCACCGCCGCCACGCCGCCAGATCTTTGCCCGACGACGCCCCGGGCGGCGGCGGCGGGCGGTAGGCTCTTGAGGGGAGGGTCGGCCGGGGGGAGAGAGGACCGCTCGGCGCGGCGCGGCGCCGCCGCGCGGCTTGTAATCCATTTTGCTATGTATCGGTCAATCGAGAATTTCTTAAATCTCAGTCATCTAAAAAGTGTAACCGTCTGTTAAAAGAAAATACAGTTGCATTTTTCTCATAGAAAAATACAACTGCACTTTTCTATCACTGGAATGAGTCGTACATTTCTTTTAACTACTGTTACCCTTTTCTCAGGTGATTGAGACTTAAGAAAATCTCAATCGACCGAGACATAGACAAATCTAATCTTTTTCCTTTTTTTAAATACTCCGTCCGTTTCGTAAATCTACACACCAAAAGTTGTCTAGATACATTTGATTCATAAAAGATAAAACATCTTATATTTTGAAACAGAGGGAGTATGAGGGAGTATTATGTAAGCTAACTACCGGAGAGCTATTTTTAGGCCCAGCCCTTGTTGTAATTTAGCATTTCACTCTTGCTCTTATTGACACTGTTGCTATCATATCTTTGACTTGGTGATAGTTCTGCTTCACCTTGTACAGTACTATCATAGGTAAAGCTTCTTGGTTCAGTTATTAGGATCATTTGTCTAGCGATGCCACTTTCATATCTGTTGTTCCCGTCACGATCCCTTCTCACACTTTTTCCCTTAGACCTTTCAGATCGTGTTATGGTGCTCTGACGGTTCTGTTTTCTTGAAAACAATCATGTTTTTGAAACAAGGCAAAAAAATCATTCATTTTCATTGATTAAAGAGTTTAAAGAGGTCCTGCAAACCAAATCTTGGCCAAAAACGGCCAAGATCTGAAAAAACAAAAGCATACTCTTGCAACATTACATACTCAAAGCTTTTGTCCTGGCGAGACACCACGTTGCCACCTCGTCTTTGATTTTTGACAGAAGCATGACTTCTTTTTTGATTGTCCATTCTTGTGAGTCCTCTCAACCTACCAATCTTTTGATGGTGTGCATGTCATGCCAATCCGTTAGCTCATTGTCATGAAGGCCAAGCCAATTCTTTAAGGTGGATTCCCTATGGCTCAATGTCATGGTTATTTTTTAGACGGTAGGATCGAACAGAGTCCGGTTTTAAATTAATAAAACCACAACCGGTAGAGTACGAACAACGTCTGAAACGCAACACCGACATAGCAGCACAAAACGCCAAACAAAGTTCAGCAGCTTCAAGCTCCACACTCCACACATACCAACACCCCACTAGTGCTGCACAAAGCCACCGCAGGCAACAAGCCCCAATGCACACCTACGTTTTGTCACCCTCTTCATTCAAGCTTATCCGCTGCCCAAACTCTATTATAAAGAATCTAACTATCTCTACGTGTTGAAGCAAACCGATAGTATTAGCACGAGGGCAGCACAAGTCAAAACAATACGAGTAAATAAAAACACGAGGACATCATTCACTTTCCAAACCTAGTGGAACTCACCAGCAACTTTCTCGAACGACCTGTATATTCTTTTGTAGGATGTTGAAGTGGAGCAAGTGAGATCCCACTTTTACACCCCTAATTTAACTCTAAACCAAGTGAGATAAGTAGGATTTGACATTTTCTATTTATCATGTTTATTCCACTTAGTTTGGAGTTGATTAGGGGTCTAAAAATAGAATCACTTGTCTGCATCACTTGTCTCACTTGTTTCTTTTTGAATAACATATTTACCCTCGGACTTCCATTGGAGTATGTTAGGTTACCCACGGACTTCCATTGCATTATTCAAGAACATTGACCCTGGAATTAGGTTTTGTCGAGCGGCTGTCGAGCCTTTTTGACTTAGCCACATCGAGCATTTTTGTTTCCACGATCCTTGTTGAAAAAAAGGAAAGAGAACACAGTTGTCCAGATCGAATATGAACTTCTGCATAACTAGCGCTGCATAGCGGTGCTAATACTCAATCTCATATTCTCATGTACTCCCTCCGTCCGAAAATAAGTGACTTACATTTTTATAGATTCGGATAAATCTCTATACACTAAAATGTGGCTAGATACATACGAATCTAGAAAAATCCAAATCACTCCAGAGGTAGTAGAACGTACTTTGATGAGTACTCGAGTATAATTCCATTCTTTCCAAAGACAGCTTCATGTCATACAACGCAAGACAACTTCATGTCATACAACTCGGGGTATTCACTTACGTACTTCAGTAAACTGCCTGCAGTGTTGTTTTGGGACGTTCTATGGTTGCCAAGGCATGACATTTGATCCATTTCGTCTTTTGACGAGTAACAGAGGAGTCCCCGTACTAGATAAATCACAAGTAAAATCAAGTGACCACAACAATTTTCTTGCCCAGTTGGAACAAGGGCAAATCTCTATCTTCACAGTGATAAAAAGTTACTCCCTCCGATCCAATTTTGTTGTCGCATGTTGAGACAAAGCTATCTCTGCCTAAACTTGTGACAATTAAATCAGACGGGAGGAAGTACTACTAAATTGCTGCATGTGTTCATCGTTCTGGTGATACAGTCTATCTAGGCACCAATCACACCCTACCACTACCAGCATAGACAACTGACACTTTGCACCGCCGTCGCTGATCCACGAATGCCTCCGAAAGCCTGCCCAAAAGAATACGATTCTTTCATTAATGAATGAATTATCTGCATCTTTGGAACAAAGAATCTTGGAGTAGCACAATCACTTTTCTTGAACAACCACCGTAAGATATTGTCCTAGAACCACTAGACCAATGAATATTTTATAGGATGGCTTAAAAGGAAAAAGAAGATATAGATTCATCCAAGAACAAAGTGCATTGAAGGCACAGGTTACGGCTGCCATATACTACTGCCGCTAAAAAGGCTTACATTTCGGAAGAGGTAGTACGTTGTTTCGAATATATGGAAAGAGCGTAACAGACGCGTTTCTGAATCCCAGGCTGCTGCGTCGAACGTGGTTGTTCAGTTAGCTAGAGAGGAGTTTAAATATTTTTAGTTAGCCTGTAAGGTTAGTCTTTTTTCTTTCTGTTTCTAGCAGTGAGCAGCTAGTCTGCTTTGTATCTTTTCCCTCTTCTGAAATGAAATGGCAGAGCTTCTGCTTTGGCCCATTAAAAATAAGAACAAAGTGCAGATTGATCATTGTAAAAATGTTGGCAAAATAGGCGCTGAAGATTACGCTCGGACTAACAAAGGTTTGGCTGGTCAATGGATTGCCCGAAGATGCATGCCTATTGGGTTTTTAAAGTTGGAAGGCTGCTCTCCAGCCTCTCCTGCTACACGGACGCACCATTCAATTAGTTTTATATGGCAGCTTTCACCTTTTCAATTGATCATCACCAAATATGTTAGAATACAACTCTTGTTAGGTTTAAGAGTCCTAGTCGGTTTGTTATAGGGCTAGACCGGTGCACCTAGACCCTCATATATACCTCTTGTAATTGCCATAATATTGTTATCGGTTATTATTCTATACAATTCTACATGGTATCAGACTTCCAATCCTATGGTATGGCTCACCCGCCCACCCCGCCGCCACCGCTTGGCTACTTCGAGCGGCGCGCCGCCATCGTCGCCGCCAAGGTCACCACGGCCACGGCCTCCTCCACCTCTACCTCTACTTTGGCTCTACCTCCACCAATAGCCCCATCAATCTCCTTCACCGACATGATATCCGATATTAGCCCCTACATACCCGTAACCCTAGACCTCGCTGCTCACAACTACTACCATTGGCGTCACCTCTTCGACGTCCACCTCGGGCAATGCAACCTCCACTCTCACGTCGCCGACGACGCTCGCCCTCAGCCTCACAATCCGCAATGGGTCAAGGATGATCTCACCATTATTCAATGGATCTACATGCGAGTCTCCACAGAAATCTTCAATCTCGTACACCGTGAGGGTGCCTCTCTCGCCTATCTGTGGGCAGCCCTTCGTCAGCTCTTCCAGGACAACGTCGACGCTCGCGCCAACAATCTCCACACCGAGCTTCAGAACATGGTGCAAGGTGATGCACCCGTCGGCGTCTACTGCCAACGCCTTAAGGCAATCGCGAATGAACTCCGCGAACTCGGTGATCCGATCGATGATCGACAGCTCATCAACGTCCTCCTCGGCGGCCTCAGCGAGCGGTTTGAGAAACAGGCCTCCTTCATCTCTACGATGCGTCCGCACCCCTCCTTCGTTGAGGTTCGCTCGATGCTGCAATGGTCCAATCGTGCCCAAACCAACAAGGACTCTCGTCCTCAGGTCTTCACTGCTGCTCCTCGACCGCCTGCACCACCGCCGCCACCGCTACCTACTCCAATGGCTCCTCCTCAACCATCGGGTTGGCGTCCAAGTCCCAACTACAAGGGTCAAAACCCTAAACCGCCGTAGTTTCGTACGACGCCTGCTCCTCCTCCGCCCTCGGCTCCAGCTCCACCGTCTGCACCACCGACCGCATCACCACTGCCCCCCCCCGGCTGGCGTCCTTCTCCTGATCTGTGGACCGGGCTAGTCCAGACGTGGCCTATGCCCTAGTCTTCCCCGTCGCCCTATCGTGCCCCGCCTGCCTACACTTGTGGCTGGCATCCCGGTGCCCGCCCTCACACCGGCGCTCCCGTCCTCACGCCGTGACAGCCGATGGCCGCGTACCACGATGCCCCCGCCTACGCGCCAACAATCTATAACGTTACTCCTTATGCTTCATATGGCGCTACAACCTCACCTTACATGGCGCAATACAATATGTCGCAGTATAATGATGGTGGCTCTATCTATACGCCGATGCCGGCCCTACTGCCGACGCCGCCACACCCGCCAGCTCCCATGTCTACACCGGCCTCTACTTCGACTCCGAGCTAGGACCAAGCTGCTTTTCTACAAGCCATGAACAAGTTTGCTGCACAAGGAAACTCAAGTATGGATTAGATTTTCGATTCTAGTGCTTCTAGTCATATGTCTGCATCAAGTAATTTTTTGTCTTTTTGCACAACGTCGCCTTTTCCATCTATTACTCTTGGTGACGGATCATCTATTCCTATTTACTGTGTCGGTCAAGCCCAAATCCAATCCCTAATCAAACCTTTGCTTCTTCGCGGCATTCTTGTAGCTCCTGCACTAATTCAAAAATTTGATTTATGTTCGCCAGTTCACCAATGACAATCACGTTTCTATCGATTTTGACCCCTTTGGTTTGTCTGTGAAGGATTACCGGTGCCAAGGCCGAGATCGCTCGGTTCAATAGCTCCGGTGATTTGTATTCGCTCCATGGTGTTCCGGCCGCTGCCCCTCCATCGTCTATGGTGGCCTCTGTTGATCTGTGGCACCAATGTCTCGGCCATCCCAATAATAATGTGTTATCTACTCTTCTTAGTGAATTTTCAATATCTTGTAATAGAGATTCTCATAATTCTTCTATTTGTCAGTCGTGTCAATTAGGCAAACATGTTCGTCTCCCCTTTAACTCCTCTCTATCCTCTAGTACTTTTCCTTTTGAGTTACTTCATTATGATCTATGGACATCACCAATAGAAATTGTTTCTGGCTTTAAGTATTATCTTGTTATTCTTGATGATTTTACACACTATGTTTAGACCTTTCTATTACGTAACAAATTCGATGTTAACAATATTTTTCTTAATTTTCAGCGCTATGTCTCGGTCCATTTTTTCCTTCCTATAAGATTTATTCAATGCGATAATGATCGTGAATTTGACAACTTTAAAAACCAAATTTTCTTTCTCCAATATGGAATTCTTATGCGTTTTTCTTGTCCCTATACCTCCCCTCAAAATGGCAAGGCCGAGCGTTCTATTTGCACTCTTAATGACATCACTCGCACCCTTCTTATTCAATCTTCTACGCCTCCGAAGTTCTGGGCTAAAGCTCTACACACGACCACATATCTACTTAACATTCGACCATCTAAAGTTAATCCTCAAACTACACCCTACTTCTCTTTATTTCTTTCTCACCCAAACTACTCCGACGTTTGTGTCTTTGGCTGTCTTTGTTTTCCTAACTTCTACTCTACTTCTCCTAACAAACTTTCACCCCGTTCATGCGTCCATCTAGGTTTTTTCGACGAACACAAAGGCTATTGTTGTCTAGATCTTGTTAGTGGTCGCGTCCATGTGTCTCATCAAGGTCGACCCCCACTTAACCATTACTCATCTTTCCAATCACTTTTCTTTTTGAAAACATTTTTAGGTAACAAGTACAACTATTTTTTTCGTAATTCGCATTTTCTATCAATACTAAGATAGAGAACAACTTAAAACTGAAAGTAAAAACTACTTAGAGATAAAGCAAACAAATGCACACAAGAATATTCACCCACACGCTATTGCTCTCCGGCAACGGCGCCAGAAAAGGTCTTGATAACCCACACGTATAGAGGATTGTGTGTAGCCTTTTCGATAAGTAAGAGTGTCGAACCCAACGAGGAGCAAAAGGTAGGATACATGTTCTCTCAAGTTCTATCAACCACTGATACAACTCTACGCACACTAAACGTTTTCATTATCTAGGAAATAAAACTAGAGCAACAATACGAGTACTAGAAATAGCTTTGCATGATAATAATTAACAAGAAAGTAAAGTTAGTTGCTGCAGAAATAAAATACACTAAACTAACTGAACCATGAGTGTGGAATAGTGGTGGTAATTGTGGTGGCTTTGTCCAAGTTTAATTAGCGAATAAATCAGGTTCATTGTCTTCGATGGAGTTTTCTATGTGGGAGAGACTAAATATACATGCGCTTCACTACTTGGAATTACATGTACTATATGATTGGCTTGCTAGCAAACATCCGTAACTACTAACAATGCATTAAGGTTTCCCCAACCATAGCCTTAAGTTTAATGGTCCTCTTACTCCCATACGTGCAACGTTCTGGTTCGCGTCCTCAGGTTTCTGTCACTCTAGCTAACTCTCCCCTTCCTCTTACACATACTACATACCCTATGATATTTAATCTATGCGCGTACAAATATAATAGATACCAAAGGACTGTACCATATCAACATACAACTATAATGAACCAAAGATGTTCAACCATTCAATCTAAGAACAAAGAAACTACACAAACATGACATAGATCATAGGATTATAACTTATAGTATTGAACACCATGTTTACATAGGACGGTACAGATGTGTGTGGGAGGATGAACCACTGCATACTAGGAGAATAAGGTGATGGAGATGGCGGTGAAGATGGTGAAGAGGGCGGCGGCGGTGCCGGCGGCGTGGGGGACTCCTTCCCCGCCGCCAGTATCATGGGGGAGCACCGCCCCTTAGCCCCTTCCTTCATGGCTTCTTGGGAGCCCTCCCTCATGGAGATGGGATCCATGGGGGAGGCAAAAACGTGGCTTTGATGGCTGCAAATTCGTGGGTGGAGGTGTCCTGAGCGAATTAGGTTTCCTCCGTTTATATAGCTTCTCGGATTCCTGTTACCCCATCTTGGGCTGCAGTAAATCGGGTCTAGCAGGCCCGTCTAGACTTGGAATCAGCTACATTTTACGTCTAGAATGTTTGTTGCGAAATTTCCAACAACTTTGTAGTTGAAGAGTTTTCCGTTTGACGCCATATCAGACCCTAAACGTGACCATCTTCAAAAAGAGTTATGAGCCAGATTTCTGGAAAAATCCAATTTGACTCCAACAAGGTTTCCACTTGTATTCTTGGTAATTTCTACACATCAAAGTGTAAAACAAGAACATTGTGCACTTTTACAACTATTAATAGGTTAGTCCAAATAAATCATAAACTTTATACAAAAGGAGTGTCAAACACATATTATTAGCATAAAACCATCAAAAACTATAGATACGTTATGGATGTATCACGCGGCAGCAAAAACGACTGAATTCTCTGTCGCGGCAGCCGATCCTGCCGCGCCTTCTCTTGCCGTCACCTCTGCCGTGGCTACCGAAACCGCCGAAAACTCTGCCGTGGCAGACTTCCTGCCGTCTCCACCGCCGACTCCCGCGTCCGCTTCTTCCGCTGCGTCGTGCGCATATTCCACATCATCATCTGTCCCTCCTCCTCATGCTATTATCGTCCTAGCTCCCACTAATGATCATACCATGCGCACACGTGGCAAATCCGGTTTTTGTTTACCCACTAAAGATTGTCTAAATCTCAATGCATCCCTGTCGTCTTCCTCTATTCCCAAATCTTACAAATCAGCTCTCCTAGATCCTAATTGGGCCACAGCCATGAAAGATGAATATGATGCTCCCATTCAAAATAATACATGGCAATTAGTTCCTCGTCCATCAGACACTAATATAGTTTCCGGCAAATGGGTTTTTTGACACAAATTTAATTCCGATGGAAGTCTTGCGCGTTATAAGGCTCGATGGGTATGTCGTGGTTACTCTCAGCAACACAACATCGATTATGATGAGACTTTCTCTCCAGTTGTCAAACCCAACACTATTCGTACTGTTCTTAGCATCGTTGTTTGTTCTTTTTGGCCCATCCATCAACTCGATGTCAAAAACCATTTTCTCCATGGCTCTCTTCAAGAAACAATTTATTGTCAATAACCTCTTGGCTTCAAAAATTCCTCTTATCCTAATCATGTTTGTCTTCTTCAAAAATCTCTTTATGGTCTAAAACAAGAACCACGGGCTTGGTTTCAATGTTTTTCTACTTATGCTCAAACAATTGTCTTTACTCCTTCTCGTTCTGACACTTCTCTCTTCACCTTTTGTCATAATACCGACACCGCTTATCTACTTCTCTATGTTGATGATATTATTCTCACAGCTTCCTCACAACACTTTTTAGATCATATTATCTCTCTTCTTTGCAAAGAATTTTCTATGTTTGATCTAGGTCTTCTTCATTACTTCTTAGGTACTGTTTTCATCCGTGACTCGTCTGGACTTTTCTTATCTCAATGTTAGTACACCCTAGATCTTATTTGTCGTGCTGGTATGCTTGATTGTCAATCGTCTCGTACTCTTCCCGATACATGTTCAAAACTTTCAGCCGATGGTGATCCCTTTTATGATCCTTGTCTTTATCGTAGTCTCACCGGCGCCCTCCAATATCTTACTCTTACTCGTCCTGAAATTTCTTTTTCTGTCCAACAAGCTTGCCTTTACATGCATGATCCTCGTGTTCCTCACTTCAACCATGTCAAAAGTATTCTTCGGTATCTCAAAGGCACATTAGATTTAGGTCTTCATATAAACAAATCCTCTCCTACCTCGTTGACAGTTTACTATGATGCAGACTGGGCTGATTGCCTTGATACTCGATGGTCCACATCCGGATTTTGTGTTTTTCTTGGTAACAATTTAGTTTCTTGGTCTTCAAAAAGGCAGGTTACGGTTTCTCACTCGTTAGCCAAAGCTGAGTATCGCGTTGTGGCTCATGCGGTTGTTGATACGGTTTGGTTGCACCAATTGCTGTCGGAGCTGCATCGCCCTATTGAGTGATGTCTACGCACTTCTATTCTTGTAGACAGTTGTTGGGCCTCCAAGTGTAGAGGTTTGTAGAACAGCAGCAAGTTTTCCCTTAAGTGGATCACCCAAGGTTTATCGAACTCAGGGAGGAAGTGGTCAAAGGTATCCCCTCTCAAGCAACCCTGCAATCAAGATACAAGAAGTCGCTTGTGTCCCCAACACACCCAATACACTTGTTAGGTGTATAGGTGCACTAGTTCGGCAAAGAGATAGTGAAATACAAGTGGTATGGATATTAGATAACGGTGCTAGAAAATAGCTTGGTGGCGCGGAAAAGACTAAAGGCAAACTGAAATAAAGATGAAAGCAAGCAAACATGTAACAGATCTAGTAGCAAACGGTGTTTCAGTTCTTAGAAACAAGGCCTAGGGATCATACTTTCACTAGTGAATACTCTCATATAAATATCTTCTCTTTGTGATACTACTCTTAACTACTCTCCGGTTGGACACTCTAATCGTTGGTAGGGCTATAACAGCACACCTCAAAGTTCATCTTTCCCATCTAGATAACCCCACACTGTCACCTTGAGTACTAGATAAGTCCAACAAACACCACAATTTCATAAAGACATCCAACTCCAAATATAACTCATAACAATTATTTGTAATCTCTAGCCTAAGTGCCACCATGGTGTGCACACTGTCAACTTCACACACATGGGGAGAGCAGAGATCTATTAAAGCACTTGAGTAGCAAGGTAGATCTATAGATTACAAGCTCATGACCTCAATAAGATCATGCATAGAGAGAGATGAACACATAGCTACCGGTAGAACCCTTAGCCTCGAGAGAGAACTACTCCCTCCTCATCATGGGAATCAGCAACGGCGATGTAGATGGTGGTGGAGATCGATGGAGATGGCTCCGGGGGCACTTCCCCGTCTCGACAGGGTGCTGGAATAGAGACTTTCTGTCCCCCGAATCTCCCCTTCGGTGACGGCGGCGCTATGGAACTTTTCGTGGATTTCTGATTGACGATTTAGGGTTTATGCCTCAGGAGGCTTCTTATAGTCCAGAGGGCAAGGTCGGTGGGCGGCCAGGGGGCCCACACCATGCCCTTGTGTGGCCTGGGGGGACCCGTGCCATGGGGTGGTGTTGCCACCCTGTGGCCCCTCTCCGACTCTCCTTCTGGCTCCGTGAGTCTTCCAGGAAAATATCAACTTTGGCTTTTGTCCGGTCCAATTCCGAGAATATTGATTTTCTGACTTTCCTGAAACCAAAAACAGCAGAAAATAGGCAACTGGCACTGTGGCTCTTTGTTAATAGGTTAGTCCAAAAAATCATATGAAAAGTACTCCAAAGTGTGGACAAAACATAAGAAAGTAGATAAAACCAAGCATGGAACATCAAAAATTATAGATACATTTGTAATGTATCAACATCCCCAAGCTTAACTCCTGCTCGTCCTCGAGTAGGTAAGTGATAAAAAAGAAAGAATAATTTTTGAGGTGACATGCACCATCAAAGACTTGATCAAAGTATTTGTAAAACATTCAGAGCTAGGATCATAGTACTTCAATCATAACATGAAAGACAAAGTTCTAGTAATAAGACAAAGAAACTATGATGCAACATGAAAATGTACAAACAAAAGATTCATGAATAACAATGATTTGCAAGATGTTTGTTTGTTTCACATAAAGAAAACATAGCATAATAGCATTCAGCTTGTCCCTCATAGAGTAGAAAATATAAATGCATAGGACACCTTCAAAGTTCATAAGAGTGACTAGATACAAATAGTTTAAAATAAGCAATATCAAGTTATGCATCAATTAACTAGTCTTGGGACAATGCACATAGAACTAAGAATGGCCACTATGCTCTCAAAGTAGGTGTATAAAGGTAGAAGGTGGAGACTCAATGTATAAGTGGAAGAAAGGCCTTTGTGCAAGGAAGTAGGGATTCAAGTCTCATAAAGAGCTTCCAAAAATTATGGTACTTATAGCTTTCAGCTCTCATTGCCCCTATCATAAGCATCTTGAAGGTGATTAAGGTTAAAGTGAACAAACTATGGTGTACATGCTTGACGAAGTATAAGTTAGAAATCTCATGTTCCTTGAATACGAGGGCCGCTCCTCATGCCACTCAAGTTTAGTCACTGGTAAGTTCTTGTCATTGTAAGTACATGTGTATCATAGAGAACCGCCAACAGGGTACCCCTTGCCCAATGATACGGAAGAATCCCCATATCAAAATGACAAGGCAAGCAGACAACGAGCATCTCAGCAATCTTCTTATTTACCATGGGAATATGGTGCTTTTTTCTCTCTTTCCTCTTTTCATGATATCTCTTTTTTTCTCTTTTTTCTCAATATAGGACTGTTTTTTTATAAGAAGAATGCTTCATAGACATCTCATTATGGTTACGCTGCAGGTTTCCACCATGTCAGCATGGATTAGACCAGCGGCCCAGGCGTTTCTCTAACACATATACATAACTCCATAGACTTACAAGCTCCCCTTTCATTTCACACCGACGACATCCATATACAAAAGAGCCTGATATCAACTAGGTACAAGTACCAAGTGCAATGTTGAAAGCGTTCCCCATGAAAGCATGGTTCTGCTAATTCCCAAAAAATAAGTGCAAGCATATACAACATAGAAGACACAATGGTTCAAGTTTATTAAGGGCAGGAAAAGTAAAGTGTGCCATCAAGTTCGTGAGAGCTTTAATCACTAGTTTTCTCATAACAAGTTTAATTTGGAAGGTAAATAAAAGCATGAATATACTTGGAATAGCAAATGCTAATAGGTAGGTATGGTGGACTCTTTGGAATAACTTGGTTTTAGGAGTTGGATGCATGAGTGGAACTCATACTTGGTTGTGGAGGCTAGCAAAAGACTGGGCGCGACAAACTAAGAGAGCAATAATGGCCATAATCATGCAGAGCGACAAAACATCATTGATTAAAGCATAAAGTGATACTACAAGTTGAAAACTAAAGGATCATCAAGGCTATTGGTGACTTTGGATAGTCATAACATGGTGTGAGCATGCGCCAAGTCAACCCAAATAAAGCATCAAAGGAGAATACCACTATACTATGCTTTAATATGCTAAAACAACGCATGATTCATCCAAGGCACATTAAGCAATCTCAATTGTTTATAACAAGTCATGCTACAGCAAAGAATACTAAGCATAAAGCCAAAACAATATCAAGCATGGCATGACAAAGCATAAGCCATAGTCAAAAACAAGCTCTCTTTAACACTTAAGCATGAACTTCCCTACTCTTTTCCAAACCAAACCAAACTATTTGAAAACCAATGTATGAAAGAGGGGGTCCAACCAATTTATTCAGCAAACTAAGCAAACCAAGCAAACGAAAAACCAAAATGAAAACGAAAAACAAGACGCTCCAAGAACAACACAACTGTGCATGAAACAATAAAAATGAAGTGTTTAGAAGAAACCTGGGATTTTTATTGATGAAGAGGGGAATGCCTTGGGCATCCCCAAGCTTTGACGCTTGTAGTTCTTGGATATTTCTTGGGGTGACACACGTAATATCCCCAAGCTTGAGCTTTAGTCCATCCTTCATCTCATTACTCATTCCTTCCATACACCTAAATTTTTTCCTTTATACAAAACTTCACACAATCTTTATTAGCAACATTAGTGCACTCAAGATAAATAAGTCTTAAGGTTCAGTTATAACACCAATTAAACTTCCATTAAAACACTATCTACTGTAGCACTTTCCTCAAAAAGCTCACTTCCCCAAAAGAACTCAAAAAGGAACTAACAAGAAGCAAATGCAGAAAATGGCAGAAATCTGTCAAAACAGACTATCAGATAAAGACGAATTTTTTCGAAGACCTTCTGTTGCTCAAATAGAAAAGTGTTGAACTAACGAAAGTTAGATAACAACCTGGGGCAGAAGCACACAAATTCACGCCTCAAAATATCGTACAGAGATTTTACACGAATTTTTACGGTGAAGAACAAAAATCTGTTTCGGGACAACAACTTTCCCAATCATTACTTCTCTCTCATTAGAGGTTACTCTTGGCACAAAAAGCAAATAAAAAGGATAAGGAGCGGTTATTACAGAACTAATAACTTCCAAGACTCATCTAAAACTTTTGGGTTATCTCCCAATAAGTACTTTTCTTTAACGCCTTTAAGTTAGGCATGATAGTTTGAGAAGATCCTCACATAGGAAATATGAATTGAAGTAAAAGAGAGCATCAAGAAGAAAATTCAAAGCACATTTAAGTCTAACCCACTTTCTATGCATAGGAATCTTGTAAAGAAACAAGTCATGAAAGCACAAAGCAATAAGTATAGAAAAGCAAAACAAGTGCAACTTCAAGACTTTCAACATAAAGAGGGGAAACTTAATATTAATGAGATGCATTAAACCATGTTTCCCTCTCTCATAATAACTTTCAGTAGCATCATGAATAAAATTAACAATATAACTATCACATAAAACATTCTTATCATGAGCCACATGCATATAATAATTATTACTCTCCACATAAGCATAGTCATTCTTATTAATTGTAGTGGGAGCAAATTCAGAAAAATAGCTATCATTATTATTCTCATCACCATAATCATCAAATATTTGAGGTATATTGTAGTCATAATTAATTTCCTCCTCAATAGTAGGTGGACTGAAAATATCATACTCATCATTGTAATCATCATATATTGGAGGTTTGGTATCATCATAAGCAATAGAATAGCTATCTTCCAAAGCTAGGGAACTAAAAAGATCATTTTCATAAAAACTAGCTTCCCCAAGCTTAGACTTTTCCATAGCATTAGCAATAATGGTGTTCAAAGAATTCATACTAACAACATTGCTATTAGCATGCAAATAAAGTTCCATAGGTTTTTTAATTTTCTCTTCAAACACTTCATGTCCTAACTCAAGATAAATACTATAAAGCTCTCTAATTTTGTTGTTGTTTTCCATTAAGCCTAACTAGTGAAAACAAGAAACAAAAAGATTGCAGAATCTAAAGGAAATAACTTCGAGCACTCACACCTTAGGATGTGAGTACCTTTTACCTTACCTCCCCGGCAACGGCGCTAGAAAATAGGCGTTTGTCGTGGGAGGTTCTTCTTGTTTAATCCTCCGGTGTGAATACCTTTTACCTTACCTCCCCGGCAACGGCGCCAGAAAAATAGCTTGATGTCTACGCACTTCTATTCTTATAGACAATTTTTGGGCCTCCAAGTGCAGAGGTTTGTAGAACAGCAACAAGTTTTTCCTTAAGTGGATCACCCAAGGTTTATCGAACTCAGAGAGGAAGTGGTCAAAGGTATCCCCTCTCAAGCAACCCTGCAATCAAGATACAAGAAGTCTCTTGTGTCCCCAACACACCCAATACACTTGTCTGGTGTATAGGTGCACTAGTTCGGCGAAGAGATAGTGAAATACAAGTGGTATGGATATTAGATAACGGTGCTAGAAAATAGCTTGGTGGCGTGGAAAAGACTAAAGGCAAACTGAAATAAAGATGAAAGCAAACATGTAACAGATCTAGTAGCAAACGGTGTTTCAGTTATTAGAAACAACGCCTAGGGATCATACTTTCACTAGTGAACACTCTCATATAAATATCTTCTCTTTGTGATACTACTCTTAACTACTCTCCGGTTGGACACTCTAATCATTGGTAGGGCTATAACAACACACCTCAAAGTTCATCTTTCCCATCTAGATAACCCCACACTGTCACCTTGAGTACTAGATGAGTCCAACAAACACCACAATTTCATAAAGACATCCAACTCCAAATATAACTCATAACAAGTATTTGTAATCTCTAGCCTAAGTGCCACCATGGTGTGTACACTGTCAACTTCACACACATGGGGAGAGCAGAGATCTATTAAAGCACTTGAGTAGCAAGGTAGATCTATAGATTACAAGCTCATGACCTCAATAAGATCATGCATAGAGAGAGATGAACACATAGCTACCGGTATAACCCTTAGCCTCGAGAGAGAACTACTCCCTCCTCATCATGGGAATCAGCAACGGCGATGTAGATGGTGGTGGAGATCGATGGAGATGGCTCTAGGGGCACTTCCCCGTCCCGGCAGGGTGCCGGAACAGAGACTTTCTGTCCCCCGAATCTCCCCTTCGGTGACGGCAGCGCTGCAGAACTTTTCGTGGATTTCTGATTGACGATTTAGGGTTTATGCCTCAGGAGGATTCTTATAGGCCACAGGGCAAGGTCGGTGGGCGGCCTAGGGCCCACACCATGCCCTGGCGCGACCTGGGGGGACCCGCGCCAGGGGGTGGTGTGGCCACCCTGTGGCCCCTCTCCGACTCTCCTTCTGGCTCCATGAGGCTTCCGGGAAAATATCAACTTTGGCTTTTGTCCGGTCCAATTCCAAGAATATTGATTTTCTGACTTTCCTGGAACCAAAAACAGCAGAAAACAGGCAACTAGCACTATGGCTCTTTGTTAATAGGTTAGTCCAAGAAATCATATGAAAAGTACTCCAAAGTGGGGACAAAACATAAGAAAGTAGGTAAAACCAAGCATGGAACATCAAAAATTATAGATACATTTGTAATGTATCATTGAGCAAGCTACTATTTTTTGCTGTGATAATATTTCAACTGTTTACATGTCAGGGAATCCGGTTCAACACCGCTGTATCAAGCATATAGAGATCTACATTCATTTTGTTCGAGAGAAGGTGGCTCTCAGTCAAGTTCGTGTTCTACATGTGCCTACTTCAGCTCAGTTCACTGATATCTTTACTAAAGGCCTGGCGACTACTCCGTTCCTAGACATTCGTTTCAGTCTCAACATCGTCGAGCCTACCGTTGACACTACGGGGGATGTTAGATTACAAATCTTGTTAGGTTTAAGAGTCCTAGTCGATTTGTTATAGGGCTAGGCCGTTGCACGTAGACCCTCATATATACCTCTTGTAATTGCCACAATATTGTTATCGATTATTATTCTATACAATTCTACAAAATATATCTGGACTGTTCGTAATTTGTTGTAGATTGTGGCAGAAACGATAGCCTCTCGCTTCTCGCGTACCTGTTGATATATAGGAGGCAAAAACTCTTGTGAGCAGTTACAAGGAGGAGAGGTCCATGGGAGGGATAATGATCAACTCATTTACGTATAGGTTGGAGACCCTCCGTATCGTACGGTAAACTAGGATAACTAGGAAAGAAAAAAAAAACTTAACCTTTAGATGTGCATGTGACACAACTAATATCTTTAACTTATATCTCTAACAACCTCCCTTAATCACGACCTTCAGAATGGTTGATATTACGCTTAAATTCATGAAAATCCTTGACCGCCAAAGTTTTTGCAAAACCATCCGCAACTTGATTTTTCCTTGATATGACCTTGAGGTCAAGCAACTTATTTGCAACTCTTTACCGAACAAAATGGTAGTCTATCTCAATATGTTTGGTCTTTGCATGGAGGAGGCATGGCAACGGCGGGGGTCGTGGTCTTCGATCGTAGGTTGATTCTTAGGGGTGGCGGCAGCAAAGTTGAGAAGAGACCCGCTCTGCTGAGAATATTATTTTGAGGCCCGAAAGTTGGGGTGTCTAGGCAACGCGGTACCCAAGTTGCTTATAATCAGCTGCGTTGCCCAAAGTTGGCGTGCCAAATACTCAGAGGGTCTTACAAAATATCAGGCTAATGGCCGTCAAGTTGCCCCCCCCTGTCAGTTCTCGCCGTTATGTCGCTCCCGTCGTTTAGGCGGGGTGGCTGTCACATAGGCTTGCAGCATTGATACAGTGGATAGTACAACATCCCCTATCCAGTGTATTGACGTGACAAAACAGGCACATGTATCAGTGTTATAATTATTTTTTGTTTACTCAGAAGCTGGAACGGCCACCTCCACGCATCTCTCCTTGGACTTCCACCCCTATCGTTAACCACTACTTTAAAAGCGCATTGACGGTTCCACCGTTCCCCTGCCTCGCAGGAACCACTCTTCTTCTTCTTGTCATCTGTCTTCTTCCCGTCTTCCCCTTGCCGCCATGGAAGGTCGACGCACTCTAGAGACAAGCTTCACTACCCATGACAATAAGAAGATAGATGTTGTCTACACCAACGAGGAGGAGACAGTGGTGCGTGTCATGAGGATGTACGAGGGTTGGCTTGAGAAACACGAGGACAAGTTTGTGGGATCGGACCTCGAGTATACCCCGGAGCACCCATATGAAGTGAGTGAAGTCGCCGTCGTTCAACTGACCATGAGGAAACACGTCATCGTCTACCACCTCTCCCGGTTTGTAGATCTACTCTCTGTAGCTAACCGCTTTTAGGGTTTTCTCCTCTTGTTCTTTATCCATTTGCTCATCTTGCAATTACAGGATTTTATTTAGGACCAAATAAATTATGACAAGACAATGTTGAGAGTCTTGATCTTGGATTTACTAAACTTTTCAAAATTATATTCAGATGATGAGCTTGCATTGACAAAATATTTGTAGTTACAAATTTTGGTGATGACAAACTACATACTTTCAGGACTGAAAGGAATTGTCCGGCGCTGCGCCAGTTCCTTGTAGAAAAGGGAATTGTTTTCTGCACTGTCGACAATATAACTGATTTTTTGAAATTTTATCAAGAGGGAATTATAATTCCTGCGCACAACTGGATCGATATTCAGCATGTTGTCAAGATCCTAGGGGGCTTGAGGAAGGATGGAATGGCATCACTTGCAACTAGAATCCTCGACGAGTCGTATGACAGAATGAAGGCAGATTTCCCTACGGATAGGCATGATTTCTAGAATGAGTGGCCGTTGTCTAATATAAACCTGAAGTATGCAGCCATAGATGCTTACGTGACCTACCAGCTGTACAAGAAGATCCATTTTTTCTACGTTACCTCGTGTTTTGCCCTATTTGCAAGAGGGAAGACGAGCTTAGGGGAGCCCTTTGTAGAAAATGAAGAATAGCTGAGTTTGAAGCTGCATATGCAAAGGAAATGGCTGCATCTGAAGTAGCTGATAGAGAGGCTGCAGAAGTAGCTGAAAGAGAGCTTGCAGCTGAAGCTGAAGCAGCTGACAGAGAGGCTGCAGCTGAAGCAGCAAACAGAGAGGCTGCATCTTCTAGCAGCAACAATTAGGTCTGTGATGCAGCGCTAATTGTGTCACAGGACGCCGAAGATAGGGAAGGAAGGTCAGATCCCAGGTGGGATGAAGCATTTCATGAGTTGTGGAGTGCCAATAATGTAAGATCCACCTGGAATGATCGCAGTTGGTCGCCTAGGAACGATGGCAAGCGCCTCAAGTGGGCTAATGAGAAGTGAATTAAATTTTACTTCTCACTGTTATGTTTCTATTTTGTGAAACTCATTTATCTTATCAAGATGTCTAGCGCCTCAAGTGAGAGTAGTAAAATAAATTTAACCCTCTTTGTGTTATGTTTATGTATGTGTCTTGTAGCTTGTCAAGATGGTAGCTCGTTAACTGGAAGTTTCAAAGAGTACCCTTTTCCTCTCTCGCTAAACTGATATATTTCATTTTGCCCAAATTGGTAGCAAATCTAGAGAAGATTCTCTCTTTGATAATTCGTCCCCTTTTGGACCTCTTTTTGCCTCCGATCAGGTAGCAAATCTAGAGCAGCAAATCACACCAGGCAGAATACATTCATTCAAAAAACAAAACAAATGTAGTTATAGTTGTGCGCAGCTAAATAGGATATAGCGATAGAAAGTAGGTTGCTTAACGAGGTTCGATGCATTCAGCCAGAAATAGGATGCAAGAAAAATATAGAAAATCAAAAGAAGCTGCTTAGCAGCAGCAGCCGCTGCAGCAGCAGATACATTCAGGGACACATCCAACCCGTCCTTCATGTGCCCGCGCCTCCACCTCCTCCCTCCGGCGCTTACTCTACTTCTTGTTGCCCAGTCCCTTGATCTTGGGGGCCTTGGGCCTGATTGGAGGCATGCGACCTTCTTTGATGGCCACCTACTAGAGGTTTTGGAGGTGAATGCCGAGAGCCCGGTGTTCAGCGATGTAGGCGTTGATGTTCACGGTCTCGCGCTCGCCGCCTTTGTGGATGTCGGAGCCCGGGGCCTCTGCATGCTTCAGTAAGGAGTTGAGGTCAGTGCCGGTGAGACTCACCCAGCAGGCGACCCCCTTGCATAAGGGGCAGCGCCCGGACCCGCCCCTGAAGAAGGCATCGTACTAGCCAGCCCGCAACCTCCTCAGCACCTGACGAGTCTTGGTGTGGATGGACTCGTCATCGCTACAGACGTCGCTGCCAGAAACCTATTGGAAGAAAAGGAAAATGGGGACTAGATGATGTAAGAAGACCGAGCAATCGAAATGCGAACAAGCGAATCCTAATAAACCAAGATCTAGCATCCAACGATGGGAATGGTAGAAGAAGTAGGGGAGGGTAGCAAACCCTAGTTACCTCCGACCATGGGTCGTTGATGCCGGTGTCGTAGGGGTTCAGCGGAGCGATGTACTTATCTGGATCGTAGGTGCCCAAGAAGTGCTTGATCTTCTTGTGACCGGCGGGGGCCTCCTCGCCGGTGGGGGGCTCCTCTTCGGCGGCCCCGTCGGTAGCGGGGACGGGGGCCTGGACGGAAACAGCGGCTGCCATCGATGGCTCTACTTGGGCCTGGACAGGGACGGCGGCTGCTTTCAACGTGTCGAGGGGGATCGACGAGGAGACGGGGGCCTCCTCGCCGGCGGCCTCGGAGGCGATGATGGCCACCTTATCCTCCTCCGCCATAGCCAACACGGACGGGGTATTCTCGGGAGTTTGCGGATGCTAGTGGGACAGTGGAGAGGGTTGCGTGGGGAGAGTGAGCGAGAGTGAGAGTGGGTGTGCGGAGAGGGGCTCTATAGTTAAGGTGGATGGAAGCAAGGAACGTTTTGTTGCATCACCATGCAACGCACTACACAGTCTACTGCACCGCGACACGCGCACGGTACGTCACGTTTTTTCCCAGGCCATGCATTGCAGTTCTGTATTGAGCCGCATGCAAAGGGCGCATACACAATTTCTATGTATGAAGTTTGACACGGCCCTAAAATTGGCGATAGTTAAAAGTGGAAATGCGGAGAGGAAGGTAGGTGGCTGTACGGCGAGATTTGTGGGGTTGTGCTAGATTGGTTAGAGGGATGTGTTGATGACTACGTGTGACTCGATGAAGGCGGAGATGTTAGGTCTCATTGAGCTCAGCTCTTCAGCCTCCGGCTAGCGCATGCAAGTTTCTTATGACGGGCCCCAGTTGGAAGTGAGATTGAGAGCCGCTGCGTAAAAAATGGGATATGTCTTATTAAAATCAAGTGGCAATAAATTGCAGATGTCCATCAACGACCGTGCACTTGATGACGCATGTGTTGTGGCGTAGTACTAGCAGTATTAGGCTTTTCAGACTTGATTAAACATGACATGACCGCTCGGCGACTTTTTCAATGGACGGCTTCGTGTTCCTTCTTGTAGAAGTCTCGCTGAGGGAGACGTCTGTGCTGTCTCACACTATACTATGAAGGGCACGACGTGTGCAACGATGATTGTTGGATCGCACAGAATCAATGGTTGGTGCGCACGATCCGCGTGACAACTGTGACAACCAATCAGGGAGTAGCAGACAGAGTGAGCACATGTTTGGGCTTCTACGAAAGAAGAGAGAGGGGCAAAACTGAGAAGTATCAAAAAACCAAGGGCAAAACTGAGTAGTATAAAAATGGAAACTGAGTGTCTTGTACAATGAAATACATTGTGGAATACATCAAATTATGCCAAGATAGATCCACTAGAGTTCATTGGATGTGTGTTCTTCTCATAAACCACATGGACCAACTAGAGTTCATTGCATGTGTGTTATTTTCATAAACCACATGGATCCACCGGTGTCATTGCATGTGTGTTCTTTTCATAAACCACATGTTGATCCACCAATGTTATTGCATGTGGTCATTGCATGTGTGTTCTTCTAAAGAAACCACACATGGATCCACCAATATCATTGCATGCTTTTCTTTTCATGAACCACACCTAGTGTCATCGCATGTCTATTCTTCTCACAAACCACATACGGATCCACCAGTGTCATTGCATGTATGTTCTTCTCATGAGACACATCTAGAGTCATTGCATGTATGTTCTTCTCACAAACCACATAAGGATCGACCAGTGTCATTGGATGTGTGTTCTTTTCATGAATCACACACAGTGTCATTGGATGTCTGTTCTTTTCATAAACCACATAAGGATCCACCAGTGTCATTGGATGTGTGTTCTTTTCATGAAGCACTCCTAGTGTCATTGGATGTGTGTTCTTCTCAAAAACCACACATGGATCCACCAGTGCCATTGCATGTGTGTTCTTTTCATGAACCACACCCAGTGTCATTGCATATCTGTTCTTCTCACAAACCACACATAAAGATCCACAAATGTCATTGCATGTCTGCTCTTTTCATGAACCACACCTAGTATCATTGCATGTTTGTTCCTCTAAACAAACCACATATGGATCCACCAGTGCCATTGCATGTGTTTTCTTTTCATGAACCACACCCAGTGTAATTGCATGTATGTTCTTCTCACAAACCACACATAAGGATCCACCAGTGTCATTGCATGTCTATTCTTTTCATGAACCACACCCATTATCATTGCATGTATGTTCCTCTAAACAAACCACACATGGATCCACCAGTGTCATTGCATGTTTGTTCTTCTCATGAACCACACACAGTGTCATTGGATGTGTGTTCTTTTCATGAAGCACACCTAATGTCATTCGATGTGTGTTCTTCTCAAAAACCACACATGGATCCACCAGTGCCATTGCATGTGTGTTCTTTTCATGAACCACACCCAGTGTCATTGCATATCTGTTCTTCTCACAAACCACACATAAAGATCCACAAGTGTCATTGCATGTCTACTCTTTTCATGAACGACACCCAGTATCATTGCATGTCTGTTCCTCTAAACAAACCACATATGGATCCACCAATGCCATTGCATGTGTTTTCTTTTCATGAACCACACCAAGTGTAATTGCATGTCTGTTCTTCTCACAAACCACACATAAGGATCCACCAGTGTCATTGCATGTCTATTCTTTTCATGAACCACACCCATTATCATTGCAATTCTGTTCCTCTAAAGAAACCACACATAGATCCACTAGTGTCATTGCATGTGGTCATTGCATGTCTATTCTTCTCACAAACCACATAAGTATACACCAGTGTCATTGCATGTCTGTTCTTCTCATGAACCACAGCTTGAGTCATTGCAAGTATGTTCTTCTCACAAACCACATAAGGATCCACCAGTGTCATTGGATGTGTGTTCTTTTCATGAACCACACCCAATGTCATTGGATGTGTGTGATTTTCATGAACCACACCCAGTGTCATTGCATGTATGTTCTTCTCACAAACCACATATCGATCCACTAGTGTCACTGTATGTGTGTTCTTTTCATGAACCACACCTAGTGTCATTGCATGTATGTTCTTCTCATGAACCACAGCTAGAGTCATTGCATGTGTGTTCTTCTCACAAACCACATAAGGACA
Source organism: Avena eriantha (assembly GCA_910589775.1). Taxonomy (NCBI): domain Eukaryota; kingdom Viridiplantae; phylum Streptophyta; class Magnoliopsida; order Poales; family Poaceae; genus Avena; species Avena eriantha. The sequence goes on from OU342744.1 coordinate 108,980,418, forward strand.
CACTAGTGTAATTGCATGTTTGTTCTTCTCATGAACCACATCTAGAGTCATTGCATGTGTGTTCTTCTCACAAACCACATAAGGATACACCAGTGTAATTGCATGTTTGTTCTTCTCATGAACCACAGCTAGAGTGATCGCATGTATGTTCTTCTCACAAACCACATAAGGATCCACCAGTGTCCTTGGATGTGTGTTCTTTTCATGAACCACACAGAATGTCATTAGATGTGTGTTCTTTTCATGACCACGCCCAGTGTCATTGGATGTGTGTTCTTCTCACAAACCACATATGAATCCACCAGTGCCATTGCATGTGGTTTCTTTTCATGAACCACACCCGGTGTCATTGAATGTCTGTTCTTCTCACAAACCACACATAAGGATCCACCAGTGTCATTGCATGTATGTTCTTCTCATGAACCACACCCAGTATCATTGCATGTATGTTAATCTAAACAAACCACACATGGATCCACTAGTGTCATTGCATGTTTGTTCTTCTCATGAACCACACACGGTGTCATTGGATGTCTGTTCTTTTCATAAACCACATAAGGATCCACCAGTGTCATTGCATGTCTATTCTTTTCATCAACCACACCAAGTATCATTGCATGTCTGTTCCTCTAAACAAACCACACATGGATCCACCAGTGTCATTGCATGTGGTCATTGCATGTGTGTTCTTCTAAACAAACCACACATACATCCACCAGTGTCATTGGATGTGTGTTCTTTTCGTGAACCACACCCAGTGTCATTGCATGTCTGTTCTTCTCACAAACCACACATGGATCCACCCAGTGTGATTGCATGTCAGTTCTTCTCACAAATCACATAAGAATCCACCAGTGTCATTGCATGTCTGTTCTTTTCATGAACCACATAAGGATACACTAGTGTCATTGCATGTCTGTTCTTCTCATGAACCACAGCTAGAGTCATTGCATGTCTGTTCTTCTCACAAACCAGATATGGATACACCAGTGTCATTGCATGTCTATTCTTCTCATGAACCACAGTTAGAATCATTGCATGTATGTTCTTCTCGCAAACCACATAAGGATCCACCAGTGTCATTGGATGTGTGTTCTTTTCATGAACCACACCCAATGTCATTGGATGTGTGTTCTTTTCATTAACCACACCCAGTGTCATTGCATGTATGTTCTTCTCACAAACCACATATGGATCCACTAGTGTCACTGTATGTGTGTTCTTTTCATGGACCACACCTACTGTCATTGCATGTGTGTTCTTCTCAAAAACCCCATAGGGATCCACCAGTGTCATTGCATGTCTGTTCTTCTCATGAACCACATCTAGAGTCATCGCACGTGTGTTCTTCTCACAAAGCACATAAGGATACACCAGTGTAATTGCATATCTATTCTTCTCATGAACCACAACAAGAGTCATTGCATGTGTGTTCTTCTCTCAAACCACATAAGGATACACCAGTGTCATTGGATGTGTGTTCTTTTCATGAACCACACACAGGGTCATTGGATGTCTGTTCTTTTTCATAAACCACATAAAGATCCACCAGTGTCATTGGATGGGTGTTCTTTTCATGAACCACACCTAGTGTCATTGGATGTGTGTTCTTCTCACAAACCACACATGGATCCACTAGTGTCATTGCATTTGTGTTCTTTTCATGAACCACACCCAGTGTCATTGCATGTTTGTTCTTCTCACAAACCACATATGGATCCACCAGTGTCACTGGATGTGTGTTCTTTCCATGAACCACACCCAGTGTCACTGCATGTCTGTTCTTCACACAAACCACATAGGTATCCACCAGTGTCATTGCATGTCTATTCTTCTCATGAACCACATCTAGAGTCATTGCATGTGTGTTCTTCTCGCAAACCACATAAGGATACACCAGTGTAATTGCATGTTTGTTCTTCTCATGAACCACATCTAGAGTCATTGCATGTGTGTTCTTCTCACAAACCACATAAGGATACACCAGTGTAATTGCATGTTTGTTCTTCTCATGAACCACAGCTAGAGTGATCGCATGTATGTTCTTCTCACAAACCACATAAGGATCCACCAGTGTCCTTGGATGTGTGTTCTTTTCATGAACCACACCGAATGTCATTAGGTGTGTGTTCTTTTCATGACCACACCCAGTGTCATTGGATGTGTGTTCTTCTCAAACACCACATATGAATCCACCAGTGCCATTGCATGTGGTTTCTTTTCATGAACCACACCCGGTGTCATTGAATGTCTGTTCTTCTCACAAACCACACATAAGGATCCACCAGTGTCATTGCATGTATGTTCTTCTCATGAACCACACCCAGTATCATTGCATGTATGTTAATCTAAACAAACCACACATGGATCCACCAGTGTCATTGCATGTTTGTTCTTCTCATGAACCACACACGGTGTCATTGGATGTCTGTTCTTTTCATAAACCACATAAGGATCCACCAGTGTCATTGCATGTCTATTCTTTTCATCAACCACACCAAGTATCATTGCATGTCTGTTCCTCTAAACAAACCACACATGGATCCACCAGTGTCATTGCATGTGGTCATTGCATGTGTGTTCTTCTAAACAAACCACACATACATCCACCAGTGTCATTGGATGTGTGTTCTTTTCGTGAACCACACCCAGTGTCATTGCATGTCTGTTCTTCTCACAAACCACACATGGATCCACCCAGTGTGATTGCATGTCAGTTCTTCTCACAAATCACATAAGAATCCACCAGTGTCATTGCATGTCTGTTCTTTTCATGAACCACATAAGGATACACTAGTGTCATTGCATGTCTGTTCTTCTCATGAACCACAGCTAGAGTCATTGCATGTCTGTTCTTCTCACAAACCAGATATGGATACACCAGTGTCATTGCATGTCTATTCTTCTCATGAACCACAGTTAGAATCATTGCATGTATGTTCTTCTCGCAAACCACATAAGGATCCACCAGTGTCATTGGATGTGTGTTCTTTTCATGAACCACACCCAATGTCATTGGATGTGTGTTCTTTTCATTAACCACACCTAGTGTCATTGCATGTATGTTCTTCTCACAAACCACATATGGATCCACTAGTGTCACTGTATGTGTGTTCTTTTCATGGACCACACCTACTGTCATTGCATGTGTGTTCTTCTCAAAAACCCCATAGGGATCCACCAGTGTCATTGCATGTCTGTTCTTCTCATGAACCACATCTAGAGTCATCGCACGTGTGTTCTTCTCACAAAGCACATAAGGATACACCAGTGTAATTGCATATCTATTCTTCTCATGAACCACAACAAGAGTCATTGCATGTGTGTTCTTCTCTCAAACCACATAAGGATACACCAGTGTCATTGGATGTGTGTTCTTTTCATGAACCACACACAGGGTCATTGGATGTCTGTTCTTTTTCATAAACCACATAAAGATCCACCAGTGTCATTGGATGGGTGTTCTTTTCATGAACCACACCTAGTGTCATTGGATGTGTGTTCTTCTCACAAACCACACATGGATCCACTAGTGTCATTGCATTTGTGTTCTTTTCATGAACCACACCCAGTGTCATTGCATGTTTGTTCTTCTCACAAACCACATATGGATCCACCAGTGTCACTGGATGTGTGTTCTTTCCATGAACCACACCCAGTGTCACTGCATGTCTGTTCTTCACACAAACCACATAGGTATCCACCAGTGTCATTGCATGTCTATTCTTCTCATGAACCACATCTAGAGTCATTGCATGTGTGTTCTTCTCGCAAACCACATAAGGATACACCAGTGTAATTGCATGTTTGTTCTTCTCATGAACCACATCTAGAGTCATTGCATGTGTGTTCTTCTCACAAACCACATAAGGATACACCAGTGTAATTGCATGTTTGTTCTTCTCATGAACCACAGCTAGAGTGATCGCATGTATGTTCTTCTCACAAACCACATAAGGATCGACCAGTGTCCTTGGATGTGTGTTCTTTTCATGAACCACACCGAATGTCAGTAGGTGTGTGTTCTTTTCATGACCACACCCAGTGTCATTGGATGTGTGTTCTTCTCAAACACCACATATGAATCCACCAGTGCCATTGCATGTGGTTTCTTTTCATGAACCACACCCGGTGTCATTGAATGTCTGTTCTTCTCACAAACCACACATAAGGATCCACCAGTGTCATTGCATGTATGTTCTTCTCATGAACCACACCCACTATCATTGCATGTATGTTAATCTAAACAAACCACACATAGATCCACCAGTGTCATTGCATGTTTGTTCTTCTCATGAACCACACACGGTGTCATTGGATGTCTGCTCTTTTCATAAACCACATAAGGATCCACCAGTGTCATTGCATGTCTATTCTTTTCATCAACCACACCAAGTATCATTGCATGTCTGTTCCTCTAAACAAACCACACATGGATCCACCAGTGTCATTGCATGTGGTCATTGCATGTGTGTTCTTCTAAACAAACCACACATACATCCACCAGTGTCATTGGATGTGTGTTCTTTTCATGAACCACACCCAGTGTCATTGCATGTCTGTTCTTCTCACAAACCACACATGGATCCACCCAGTGTGATTGCATGCCAGTTCTTCTCACAAATCACATAAGGATCCACCAGTGTCATTTCATGTCTGTTCTTTTCAGGAACCACATAAGGATACACTAGTATCATTGCATGTCTGTTCTTCTCATGAACCACAGCTAGAGTCATTGTATGTCTGTTCTTCTCACAAACCAGATATGGATACACCAGTGTCATTGCATGTCTATTCTTCTCATGAACCACAGTTAGAATCATTGCATGTATGTTCTTCTCGCAAACCACATAAGGATCCACCAGTGTCATTGGATGTGTGTTCTTTTCATGAACCACACCCAATGTCATTGGATGTGTGTTCTTTTCATGAACCACACCCAGTGTCATTGCATGTATGTTCTTCTCACAAACCACATATGGATCCACTAGTGTCACTGTATGTGTGTTCTTTTCATGAACCACACCTACTGTCATTGCATGTGTGTTCTTCTCAAAAACCCCATAGGGATCCACCAGTGTCATTGCATGTATGTTCTTCTCACAAACCACATAAGGATCCACCAGTGTCCTTGGATGTGTGTTCTTTTCATGAACCACACCGAATGTCATTAGATGTGTGTTCTTTTCATGACCACACCCAGTGTCATTGGATGTGTGTTCTTCTCACAAACCACATATGAATCCACCAGTGCCATTGCATGTGGTTTCTTTTCATGAACCACACCCGGTGTCATTGAATGTCGGTTCTTCTCACAAACCACACATAAGGATCCACCAGTGTCATTGCATGTATGTTCTTCTCATGAACCACACCAAGTATCATTGCATGTATGTTAATCTAAACAAACCACACATGGATCCACCAGTGTCATTGCATGTTTGTTCTTCTCATGAACCACACACGGTGTCATTGGATGTCTGTTCTTTTCATAAACCATATAAGGATCCACCAGTGTCATTGCATGTCTATTCTTTTCATCAACCACACCAAGTATCATTGCATGTCTATTCCTCTAAACAAACCACACATGGATCCACCAGTGTCATTGCATGTGGTCATTGCATGTGTGTTCTTCTAAACAAACCACACATACATCCACCAGTGTCATTGGATGTGTGTTCTTTTCATGAACCACACCCAGTGTCATTGCATGTCTGTTCCTCTCACAAACCACACATGGATCCACCCAGTGTGATTGCATGTCAGTTCTTCTCACAAATCACATAAGGATCCACCAGTGTCATTGCATGTCTGTTCTTTTCATGAACCACATAAGGATACACTAGTGTCATTGCATGTCTGTTCTTCTCATGAACCACAGCTAGAGTCATTGCATGTCTGTTCTTCTCACAAACCAGATATGGATACACCAGTGTCATTGCATGTCTATTCTTCTCATGAACCACAGTTAGAATCATTGCATGTATGTTCTTCTCGCAAACCACATAAGGATCCACTAGTGTCATTGGATGTGTGTTCTTTTCATGAACCACACCCAATGTCATTGGATGTGTGTTCTTTTCATGAACCACACCCAGTGTCATTGCATGTATGTTCTTCTCACAAACCACATATGGATCCACTAGTGTCACTGTATCTGTGTTCTTTTCATGAACCACACCTAGTGTCATTGCGTGTCTATTCTTCTGAAAAACCCCATAGGGATCCACCAGTGTCATTGCATGTCTGTTCTTCTCATGAACCACATCTAGAGTGATCGCATGTGTGTTCTTCTCACAAAGCACATAAGGATACACCAGTGTAATTGCATATCTATTCTTCTCATGAACCACAACAAGAGTCATTGCATGTGTGTTCTTCTCACAAACCACATAAGGATACACCAGTGTCATTGGATGTGTGTTCTTTCATGAACCACACACAGGGTCATTGGATGTCTGTTCTTTTTCATAAACCACATAAGGATCCACCAGTGTCATTGGATGTGTGTTCTTTTCATGAACCACACCCAGTGTCATTGGATGTGTGTTCTTCTCACAAACCACACATGGATCCACCAGTGTCATTGCATTTGTGTTCTTTTCATGAACCACACCTAGTGGCATTGCATGTTTGTTTTGCTCACAAACCACAATGGATCCACCAGTGTCACTGGATGTGTGTTCTTTCCATGAACCACACCCAGTGTCACTGCATGTCTGTTCTTCACACAAACCACATAGGTATCCACGAGTGTCATTGCATGTCTATTCTTCTCATGAACCACATCTAGAGTCATTGCATGTGTGTTCTTCTCACAAACCACATAAGGATACACCAGTGTAATTGCATGTTTGGTCTTCTCATGAACCACATCTAGAGTCATTGCATGTCTGTTCGTCTCACAAACCACATAAGGATCCACCAGTGTCATTAGATGTGCGTTCTTTTATGAACCACACACAGTGTCAATGGATGTCTGTTCTTTTCATAATCCACATATGGATCCACCAGTGTCACTAGATGTGTGTTCTTTTCATGAACCACACCCAGTGTCATTGGATGTGTGTTCTTCTCATCTACCACAACTAGAGTCATCGCATGTGTGTTCTTCTCACAAACCACATAAGGATACACCAGTGTAATTGCATGTCTGTTCTTCTCATGAACCACATCTAGAGTCATTGCATGTCTGTTCTTCTTACAAACCACATAAGGATCCACCAGTGTCATTGGATGTGTGTTCTTTTCATGAACCACACCCAATGTCATTGCATGTGTGTTCTTCTAGCAAACCACACATGGATCCACTAGTGTCGTTGGATGTGTGTTCTTTTCATGAACCACAGCTAGAGTCATTGCATGTGTGTTCTTTTCATGGACCACAGCTAGAGTCATTGCATGTGTGTTCTTCTCACAAACCACATAGGGATACACCAGTGTCATTGCATGTGTGTTCCTGTCACAAACCACATAGGGATACACCAGTGTCATTGCATGTATGTTCTTCTCACAAACCACAGCTAGAGTCATTGCATGTGTGTTCTTCTCAGAAACCACATAAGGATACACCAGTTTCATTGGATGTGTGTTCTTTTCATGAACACCACACAGGGTCACTGGATGTGTGTTCTTCTCACAAACCACATAAGGATACACCAGTATCATTGCATGTGTGTTCTTTTCACAAACCACAACTAGAATCATTGCATGTGTGTTCTTCTCACAAACCACATAAGGATACACTAGTGTCATTGCATGTGTGTTCTTTTCACAAACCACAACTAGAGTCATTGGATGTCTATTCTTTTCATAAACCACATAAGGATCCACCAGTGTCATTGGATGTGTGTTCTTTTCATGAACCACACCCAGTGTCAATGTATGTGTGTTCTTCTCACAAACCACACATGGATCCACAAGTGTCATTGCATGTGTGTTCTTTTCATGAACCACACCCACTGTCATTGCATATATGTTCTTCTCACAAACCACATATGGATCCACCAGTGTCACTGGATGTGTGTTCTTTTCATGAACCACTGATACGTCCAAAACGTATCTACTTTCCCGAACACTTTTGCTATTGTTTCTCCTCTATACTTGTGTGATTTGGATACAACTAATGCGGACTGACGCTGTTTTCAGCAGAATTGGCTTGGTGTCTACTTTTTGTGTAGAAAATCAACTATCAGGAAAAATCCCGGAAAATATGCCAAAAATCCTATTTCACCCGGAGACTCCAGGAGCCAGAATACGAGACGGAGAAGAGCCAGGGGGTGGCCACACCACCTGCTAGCGCGGGCTAGGCCAGGCCGCGCTAGGGGGTGGTGTGGGCCCCCCAAGCACCCCCTCGGCCTCTCTCTTCACCTATAAGGAGCCTTCTGACCTAAAAACTTTGGGGGGTTCGACGTTTTTCCAGAAGGAGTTCCGCTCCGCCACCACCACCAGATTCCACGAAATAGCACCAAAAACTCCGTTCTGGCACCCTGTCAGGATGGGGAATTGGAGATCATCGCCATCATCATCACCATCGCTTCTCCATCGACCATCCATGTTTCCCCCATCTATGAGTGAGTAATCCCCCGCTGTAGGCTATGGGGATGGTAGGGATTGGATGAGATCGTTCATGTAATGGCATCAGATTGTAAGGGCATGGTGCCTAGTGTCTTTTATTAGTGCTTTATGACTTTGTTGCAACTTGTTGTGCTTAATGCTTGTCACTAGGGCCCGAGTGCCATGATTTCAGATCTGAACATGTTATTGATTCATTATGATAGTATTGTTTTTGGTCTTATCTACAAGTTATATACACACGTTGTTGTCCGGAACCAATGGCCCCGAAGTGACAGAAATCGGGATAACCGGAAGGGAAAGGCTTTGATGTGAGGATCACATGTGTTCACGGAGTGTTAATGCTTTGCTCCGGCGCTCTATTAAAAGGAGCACCTTAATTGCCAGTAGTTCCCTTGAGGCCCCGCTGCAAATGGGCTGGCAGGACAAAAGATGTTGTGCAAGGTCTCATTGCGAGCACGTATGACTATATATGTAACACATGCCTAGGATTGTCTAGTACTTGGATGCTTTATCTTATTTATCTTCAATTTCCCTATGTTCTGAATTCTATTTGAATTGTCTTGTCCATGCAACGCCCGTCCATCCATCTCTATGCCTACCGCACTCGAATCCCACTATTTACTGCTTTTGTTACTACTGTCTTTGCTTTACTACTGCTGTTACTTTACTATTCCTACTACAAAACTGTTGCTACTGATAAACTGCTGTGAGCAAGATTGTTTCCAGGTGCAGCTAAATTGACAACTCAGTTTTTAAGGCTTATAAATATTCTTTGGCTCCCCTTGTGTCGAATCAATAAATTGGGTTTCACTTCCCTCGAAAATACTGCGATACACCCCCTATACTTGTGGGTCATCAAGACTATTTTCTGGCGCCGTTGCCGGGGAGCATAGCTTTATTTATCAAGTTCACTTGGATTCTCTATTGTTCCCTGCTATCCATCCATCATGGGTAAGTCTCGTGATGGCAAGGTTCCTATTTTACCATCCACTACAAGAAGAGGTACGATTCTGAACACCTCTGCTGCTCTTGATTCACCGTCTGTTATGAGTAAGTTCCTTACACCACCACATACACATGCTACACACACTGCTACTACTGCTGAATCTGAAACTTCTGATGCTTATGATGCTGCTTCTACTGTGCTTGATAAGAGTGGTTCATTAGGTCCTTTCCTAGATGCTACGATTGCTAGAACTATAGCTGGAAATACCGAAACTCCTAATGAAGACACTACCACACCTGTTAGCTCACCTGAGTCTAGTGAGAGTTATGATATTGAAGATGGTTATGTTGAGATGAACGATGAGTTTATTAAAGAATGTAAGAATACCCATGATAGGAGCGCTGCTAAGAGTCTCCTTGAGAGGCGTACTATTAGACCCAAATTGTCTCCTATTGCTAAGTTTGCTGCTTCTCCCATAAACATTACAGATGAAGATTATGATTTCTCTCTCGATCTATCTAACATAGCTATTGTCGAGAAAGAACCTTTTTGTGGGACTAAGAATGAAAGTGCGGTAGCACATATGAATGAACTCTCTACCATGAGTGGCTTGTTTTCTGATGATATGAAGATGCGTACTTACTTTGTTGCTAAGATTTTTCCCTTTTCACTGAAAGGAGAAGCTAAAACTTGGTTTAGTAATTTACCTCCTAGATCTATTGATAGCCCTGAGTGCTTGATTAGTACTTTCCTGCAGAAATATTTTCTTCCCAGTGCTAGACATGCTATTTTGGAGGAACCTTTTGATTTTAAACAGGGAGAAAAAGAGGTATTGCCCAAATCTTGGGCAAGGTTTTGTGCTTTGATTCATGCACAGGCTGGAAGTCCATTACCTAAGAAGGAGCTTCTTGATATATATTATAATGGACTAACTGAAGAATCTAGGACATACCTAGATAGGAAGCTGAGGAATTAATGGCTAAAATAAGCAAGAATTATGAAGATTGGACTCCTCCTAAACAAGTTATACCTGAAGTAATTGTACCTGAACCATCTATTCCCGTGCCTATTCCAACATCAAAGAAGAGGGCAGATATTGAATTAAATGATGAAGTGATGAAGGAAGCTAAGAAATGTCTTAAGGACAAGGGAATTAAAGCTGCAGATGTCAAGAATTTACCTCCTATAGAAGAATTATGTAAGCCTATTCCCTACTCATCCACTATTGATGTACACTCTCTCCAACACTTTGATGAAGGTGATATCCCTTACTCTAAACCTCCTGATCAATGCTTAGAAGAATTTGATATCTTTATTGTTAAGCAAGATAACTTTAATAAAAGGGTGCAAAATCATCTAATGGAAAACACTAGAGCTATTGTTGAGTTGAAAGATATTGTGGAAAGAACCTCTAATGATGTTAAAATGATTGTTAAACACTTTAAAATGGTTCAAACTCAAATAGATCAACTCGTTAAAGTGCAAAACGACTTGCTAGTTAATGCTGCAAAAGAAAAACATGCTTATGAAATTAAAACTAGAAGTGGTTCTGCTACCCAGGATCCTCTATATCCTGAGGGGCATCCCAAAAGAATTGAGCAGGATTCTCAACAAGCTGAAAATAATGGTTCTACTCGTAAGAAAAGGAAAAAGAAACATAAAACTATTGTAGAACCCTCTGAAGCTGCTATAGATCCTAATAGTATATCTATCTCTAATGCTGAAACTGAAAGTGGTAATGAAGAAAATGTTGTTCCTAATGAAGAAAAAGTTGAAGAAGAACCTGAAAACCACACTAAGAATACTTAATTCACCAAAGAAGATTTTATTGCTAAGAAACATGGTAGTGAAAGAGGAGAATATCATTTTGCGGCCCGAAAGTTGGGGTGGCCAGGCAACGCGGTACCCGAGTTCCCTGATATCATCCACGATGACTATAGTTGGCGTGCCAAATACTCAGAGGGTCCTTTTCGGCATGAATTCAACTTTCCGCTTCAATACAAAAAATCAGGCTAACGGCCGTCAAGTTGGGTCCCCCCTGTCAGCTTTCGCCATTATGTCGCTGCCGTCGTCGCTGCCATGTAGGCTTGCAGCGTTGGCGCATGCATCCTTTATGCATCTGCTTCTTCCTCCGGGGCGGCAATCTGTCGTCGCGGTCATGGCGTGGAGCTAGGACTTGGACAAACCTGCTCGGCCCGTTCTCCTCCCCATCCCGAACCGGAGCTCGCCCTCACCACCATTGGCACGGCGCGAGGACGGGAATTCATTCCCGGGTGAGATCTGTACCCATGCCGACCATGCTCGGTCTTGTTGGTCTCCTCCATAATCCGAGCTCGCCGTCGCCGTGGTCGCACACACACCAGATACGACGCCTTCCTCTCCGAACCCCAAAGCCACATCCACCCAGTTCGGCACAACGCCAACAAGGTGAAAATGCATCAAGTTTTCTTCTTGTGATTGTAGAAAAACATGTATGTACCATGGCCGTAGCATACTCTAACAATGTACACATATATTGTTTACTAGATTTTCATTTGAAATTAGTAGCTCCGTGATGACGAAACATAGAGAACCTAAATGGAATGACGATGACGACCATGTTCTGTACTTTGCATTGCATCAACAAGTGCTCGCTGACGAAGCAAGTTACCAAGAGAGTGGAGTTCATCAGCCATTGCCAAAAAATATGTGAACAAATCAATGAGCGATTCAATGCAAATAAGTGCAGAAAAGCTAGATCCATGTCATCAATCATCAATAGGTGGCACATCCTAGTGATGCGTTCAAATGTGTACACGATGTATCATTTGCTTGAAGTGGTTGTTATCCTAAGCAAAAATGCGTGGTATACACATTACATTTGTATGTTCTATGGTGCAATTCTGTTGTTATGCGCGTGGAAAGAAAAGCTGGGCTTCACTGAATATTACGCAGTTAGGCCTAACTTAGTCTTACACAAATAAGCACAGCTTAGTCTTTACACACATAAGCGTAACTAATGATAAATATAAAGACAAATGGTTCATCGGATCTGCTAGTATGAGCACTAGGTCCCTAGAGCTAGTGGTATCGTCAAAACGAACCAGAATGCTGTGTTTGTCCGTCTTTCATTCTCCTTCAAATAGTACGACCCCACGGATGATCCAATTGTAGGCCCCCTCCCCCCTACGTGGATTTGGCTCTAGGTCGGATCTGGAGTGTCAACATGATAGGCGCGTGAGTATGCAGCAAACACACAGTCTGCTATCAACATTAGAAGTGTTGGCACCTCGGCAACAACACCAGCATGTTCTTCCTGGACTCTAGCAGCAGCCTCAGCAGGTATTTCGTCAACTTCACCAGCAGCAACATTAGCAAGTATTTCGTCAGCTTCACCAGCTGCAGCATCACCAAGTATTTCGTCAGCTTCACCAGGAGCAGTAGCAGCTAGTTCTTCGTCAGCTCCACCACCACCAACACCACCACCACCACCACCACCACCACCACCACCAGCAGCAGCAGCATCAAGGGCCAGGGCTGCCTGAGAAATTACAGGTTCAACAGCTCTAGGGGCTCCGACAAAGAAAGGGTAGTTGATCCCAAGAAACACAGATTGTCCCTTCAGATTGTTGACTCTGCTCCAGACTTGCTCTACTGGGTCTTCGGATGGGCATGCGGACCTCGAGAAAACGTGACACCGCAGCGATGGGTATGAAGAAAGTTGTGTCCCCATATGTTCTATTGTATCACCAACGCTGTTTAGTGCTCCCCTGATATGAATCGACAAGAGTTCATCATGATGTGCCAGGAACCCTTATGTTGTCTCTGAGAGGTGCCAGGAACCAGCGCCATGTCCCAAGTTCAGCATCTGCTACTGCATCTTCAATGACAGAAGCTGGAATTATGCGCGGGGCTGCGTGGGTACCTGCGTGTTACTAACGGTCAGTAAGCAGAATTTTGAATGGGATTTTACATGCTATATGACACCATGACTCACCCCAAATGGACGGCTCCCAAACACACACGTCGCCGCTAGGTTCAGTGACCACATAAATGCGTTGCGGTCTGTACGAAGAGCAGCCGTAGGTGAAGACGACGTCGACATACTTCTCCGGCCGCAGGAAGTCGTCGCGCAAGCTGTCCATTCATCGTCTTCTGCGCATCTAATGAATGCGATTGCCTTGTCGAACACCGCCAAGAGGTCATACTCCTAGTTCTTCCACGTCCCCTCCCACGGTCTATGTGGGAGCCGTACCTTCACGAGCTCAAGTTCTTCCATGTTGAACCTGTAAGCGATTTCAGAAATGGGCGGCGACCACCCGCTGTTGAATGCAGTAATGCCGACACCCTTCAAAGATGGCACTGCTAGCCTCTCCGATCTGTAGCAATTTTTTAGAGTCCAAGTACTCCCATCCTAGGATAAAAGGACCAGCCACTCGCTGTTACCACCCACCCAGTTCTGGTCATCTCTCATTTTCTTCTCTTCTTCTTCCTTGATATTCACCACTACTGATTCCGACCACTTATCCAGCAGCATCAGTTTTGCATGAATATTCTGCAGAGTTTGTTGTCAGTTGGTACAATCACCTAGCATGGATTCCATTGCAGATACAATTTGATAACTGGACCTTTATATTAAAGTACACAAAATATCGCCTAATTACGAGTTTCTCCTCATATATCGCCTAAATTGTGCCTGTGTTACTACGAACATACTCAATATATGGAGTAGGAGTAGAGCCCCCAGAACAAACTCCTCACGATGATCATAATTAAACAGCTCGGGGCATAACAGCCTTAAATTGTCTAATCTATTTGTTTTTATTTTAGGAAACAGAATATCACCTAGCAGGCATTCCATTGCAAAATCGAAATTGACAACTCGTCTATCACCTAAAGTAAGACTGTGTCACTACGAAAATACCATAATATCAGGTACGAGCAGAGCTACCGCTGTACATAATAGTCTTAAATGGTTCGATTTGTTCAAACCGCGCGTGCAGACAACACGTTCGACGAAAGGAACATAGGATTCCGATGAGAGTTCAGCACATATGAATCAACGATATGACTGAACGAATAAGCTAGATACTGGAACTTACGTGGCCATCGCGGTCGTCTGGCCATTTTCTGTTATCGGGGTAAAGAAGGCCTGGCGTCCCGAAGGGCTGTTGGTCCATGTTCCGCATCGTCATGTAGTAGCCAGGGGTGCAGCGAGTGAGGAGGCCGGCTGAGATGATGTCCAACTCCGAGGCGATCATGTGCATGTTCGCGGCACTGAGGTTCGGCCATCCCCAATCCTCGCGGTAGCGGTCGCCCTGGCCATCCGCCTCGTCGTCGCATGCCTTTCGCTTCAGCCTGCTGCTACCCCAAGCTCTACCTATAGCGGCAAATGGAGTCTGGAATCTGGTGGATTAATGGAGGCGTTGTGATGAGGAGGCGGATGGATTCAAGAGGGGGTGGAATCAGGGATGTAGGCAGTTGTTCGAGTAGGGAGCGAATCTGCAAGGAACCGCCGCCATCGCTGGTTCTCGTCCGCGTGGAAGAAAAGAACGGGGGCGTAATTATTGAGGGCGGGCACCAGAACCGTCTAAGGAAGTGAAAAAATAAATCGTAAAAGGGAAATGTGCGGCCTGCCTGTCAGTGAGTGAAGGTCGGCACGCGTAAACGTGCCTACGTTTGAATTTATTCCACTACATGCAACTGGCGCAGAACAAATTTTAGGAAGTGCTAGCGTCGACGTGTAAAACCGCCGTTTTTCGCCACCTTCACCCTACTACGAACGGTCGTGCACCATTCCAGATATTGGTAAGGGCAGTTCCAATCTTTCACTTCTCCGTCTCATTTCCTCCTCCATGGCCTCATCGTCTTTCTCCTCCATGGCCTTATCCATTTCTTCCACCACCGCATCACCCTCTTCCTCTGTATCCTTTCCTTCTTGCCTATAGTCATGGACGCTCCGGACGTCCGAAACGACGGCAGGCAAGAACTGCGCACTTCGACATCGAAGTACATGGCAGGAAGAAGATCGATGTCGTCTACACCACCGACCCTCGAACGGTGAGGAACACTCTGAATAATTTCACGAGTTGGCTGCAGTTCGAAGAAAACAGGTTCGTAGGTCTCGACCTCGAGTACAGCCGCGATAGCCGTAGGATCGCCGTGGTGCAACTCTCCATGAAGGGGCACGTCCTCGTATACCAGCCTTTTTGTGAGAAGGGGGCTAACGGGATCTAGTAGACTTTGCTATCTTTTTGTTCCTGAACCGTCTGTTTGCAGAAGTTATTGCTATATTATTTGTCTGAATTCATTTTCATGCAGGTGGGGCGAAAGCATTAGGGATCTATTTCATCACTTTCTCGTGAACCAGCACATAACATTTACCAGTGTGGACATCCACTACAAGAAATGTGTTCATTTGTGACCTTCTTGTAGTGACACGAAATGAAATCGTCATAGATCTATGACGATTTTGCACAAGATGGTCATAGGCCATTTGAAGATGTCAAAACCACGTACAATTACGACGTTTTGTGTCTAAATCGTCATAATTTCATCAGATGAAATCGTCATAGTCTGCGCAATATGGCTTAGGATCTTACTTTTAGCTAATTATGACCAATTTAAATCGTCGTAGTTTCTAAATTCGGATTTATTGATATGACTAGTCAGCCACATCAGCATTGGGCATGTGTGTCATATCTACGTGTCATTTCTTTTGCATACGTGGCTTGTCCACGTGGTAATATTTATTAATATTTTGCCACAACCAAGCTGACAAGATAGACCCACCACATCAACCTGATAGGTAGGCCCCACGCGCGACCTAAGGCCCCACGCGCGACCTGATGAGGAGCCCCACCAGTGAACTGACAGGCTGGCCCCATGCGCGATCTGACGAGTAGGCCCCACCTCCTTTGTCAAAATTCCATAAAAATTCACCCCATAGAGGAGTCGAACTCACGACCTCCCCAACTCACCGGCAAGCACTAACCACTGGGACACAAGCTCGTTGTTGTTGAATAGGATGCACCGGATCTTAATGAAGCAAGCCTCGTCTGCTGGGCCTGGGCCTAAATGGACCATGTCCTCCTATTCTCCTCTTATTTCATTTTTTCTTTAAACTTTTCTGATCCCGGCCCACATGCCATTGAGACGGGCTAGATTCACACCGGTACAAAACTCCCAACTACGCTAGTGTCCAGTCAGCATCCCAAGGCCCACACGTCATTCTCTCTAGCTCACTCTCTCAAAGTGAGAAAAGTTTCTGTTTCTATCTATTTTGCTTTAAAATTCTAGAAAAAGCTTTTATATGGCATAATTCATATGTTTTTATTGGTAAGTTAAAATAAAATGTGTTATATATGTAAATTGATCAGAAAAATATGAAGATTACATCTTTAATTAATTATGGATAAATAAAATTCCAAATCTTTTTAAATCTTTATAAATTACTTAATTCTTGCATAATTTATAATTTTTTATCCGTAAATCGGAATTCGACAAATAATATGTCTAAATCGATTATCCGGACGAGACTGTTCCAACTATGCATTCCATACTTGCATTGTTCAGACCATTTTTGAATTTTTATGCCTGTTTCAAACTATGGTCAAACTGTCGGGCATGAAGGTTCTTACCTAGGGGATGAGCCTCGCCAAACTATGTGGGAACATTATCACAAACCACGTTTCATATTTTTACTTGCAACTATGTCACATAATATGACACCACGCAAAGGATTTACATTGTTCGGACCATTTTTGAATTTATTATGCCCGTTTCCAAAATTTCCTATTTCAAACAATGATCAAAATGACGGACATGAATATAGGGGATGAGCCTCGCTAAACTTGCATTGGAACTCTGAAGAAACATCATATTGTGAGCCTAAAACTGATTTTTAGGAGCATCAGATCATGTACATGTAGTTCAAAATGGTGGGCATTAAGATTCTTAGCTCAGGGATGAGCCTCGCTAAACTTGTGCTGGATCTCTAAAGAAACATGATATTGTGAGTCTAAAAATGATTTTTTCAAAAAATCGTGAGCATTGGATCATGTACCTATAGTTCAAATCTGACCCACTTCCTACCGATTCAGCAGGAATTTGTCTTTTTCATGATGGATGGACGGAAAGGTTTGAGATATCTCGGTTGGAACATTGTGCATGTAAGGTGGTCTAGTATTTTAGAAAAATCAGTTTGTACCATTTTAAAACTTTCATTTGGTGGTTGCTTCACAAAATGCCCGTTCTTGGCGCTCGGATAATGGAAAATGGCTTTTCTCTGGAACGAAAAGGAAAACTTCCTCTTGCAACATTATTTGCCATCTCAAGATGCACATGCTTGCCTAATATGGGCGAATTATCACAAACTATACCACGATTCTAGCCATAACATTGGTCTTTAGGCCTAAAAGCCATGACACCTCGGACATGATAGGTCATTTGTAAGAAGGTTTTTTTGAGACGTAGTAAATATACCAAGTTTAATATTTTTCCTTGTAACTATGTCACATAATATGACGCCACGTGAAGGTTTTACATTGTTCGGACCAATTTTGAATTTTTTATGCTCATTTCAAACTATGGTCAAGACGACGGGCATTAAGATTCTTAACTCGGGGATGATCCTCGCTAAACTTGCGCTAGATCTCTGAAGAAACATGATATTGTGGGTCTAAAAATGTTTTTTTCAAAAAATTATGAGCATTAGATAATGTACCTGTAGTTCAAATCGGACCCACTTCTTACAAATTCGGCAGGAATTTGTCTTTTTCATCAGGGGTGAATGAAAAGGTTTTTGAATCCCCGGTTAGGACATTGTTCATCTAAGGTGGTCTAGTATTTTTGAAAAATGGGGTGGTAGCATTTTTGAATTGAACATTTGGTGTTGCTTTATAAAACGCCCCGATTTTGGCATTCCAAAAATGGAAAATGGATTTTCCGTACGGAGAAAAAGAAAACTTTCCCATGCAACGTTGTTCACCGTCCCAAGATGCACATGCTTGCACAATATGGGCACATTATCACAAACTATGTCACGATTCTGGCCATAACATTTGTTGTTTGGCTTAAAAGCCATGAAACCTCGTACATGATAGGTCATTTCTGTGAAGATTTTTTTGAGGTGCAATCAATACCAAGTTTGATATTTTTTCTTGCAACTATGTCATATAATATGATGCCACGTGAAGGTTTTAAATTGTTCTGACCGTTTTTGAATTTCTTATGCCCGTTTCAAAATTTCCCTATTTCAAACTATGGTAAAACCGACGGGAATGAAGATAGGGGATGATACTTGCTACACTTGCATTGGATCTCTAAAGAAACATCATATTATGAACCTAAAAAATGATTTTTTTCAAAAAATCACGAGCATCGGATCATGTACCTGTGGTTCAAATCGGACCCACTTCCTACCGATTCGGCAAACATTTGTCTTTTTCATCAGGGGTGAACGAAAAGGTTTTTGAACCCCCGGTTGGGACATTGTTCATGTAAGGTGCTCTAGTATTTTTGAAAAATGGGGTGGTAGCATTTTTGAATTGAACATTTGGTGTTGCTTCATAAAACGCCCCAATTTTGACACTCCAAATATGGAAAATAGATTTTCTTTGCGACAAAAAGGAAAACTTTCTCCCGCAACATTGTTCGCCGTCCCAAAATGCACATTCAAGCACAATATGGACACATGATCACAAACTATGTCACGATTCTGGCCATAACATTCGTCGTTTGGCTTGAAAGCCATTAAACCTCGTACATGATAGGTCATTTCTGTGAAAAAAAATTCGAGGTGCAATCAATATACCAAGTTTGATATTTTTATTGCAACTATGTCATATAATATGACGCCACGTGAAGGTTTTACATTGTTCGGACCATTTTTGAATTTCTTATGCCCGTTTCAAAATTTCCCTATTTCAAACTATGGTCAAAACGACGGGAATGAAGATCGGGGATGATCCTTGCTAAACTTGCATTGGATCTCTAAAGAAACAATATATTGTGAACCTAAAATGATTTTTTCAAAAAATCACGAGCATCGGATCATGTACATGTGGTTCAAATCGGACCCACTTCCTACCGATTCGGCAGATATTTGTCTTTTTCATCAGGGATGAACGAAAAGGTTTTTGAACCCCCGGTTGAGACATTGTTCATGTAAGGTGCTCTAGTGTTTTTTTAAAATGGCGTGGTAGCATTTTTGAATTGAACATTTGGTGTTGCTTCATAAAACGCCCCGATTTTGGCACTCCGAAAATGGAAAATAGATTTTCCGTGCGACAAAAAGGAAAACTTTCTCCTGCAACATTGTTCGCCATCCCAAAATGCGCATGCGTGCACAATATGGACACATTATCACAAACTATGTCACGATTCTGGCCATAACATTCGTCGTTTGGCTTGAAAGCCATGAAACCTTGTACATGATAGGTCATTTCTGTGAAGATTTTTTCGAGGTGCAATCAATATACCAAGTTTGGTATTTTTTCTTGCAACTATGTCACATAATATGATGCCACGTCAAGGTTTTACATTGTTCGGGCCGTTTTTGAATTTCTTATGCCCGTTTCAAATTATGGTCACAACGACGGATATGAAGGTTCTTAGCTAGGGGATGAGCCTCGCTAAACTTGCGTTGGATCTCTGATGAAATAGCATATTGCGAGTCTAAAAATAATTTTTGCAAAAAATTATGAGCATCAGATAATGTACCCGTAGTTCAAATCGGACCCACTTTCTACCAATTCGGCAGGAATTTGTTTTTTTACCAGGGGTGGATGGAAAGGTTTGAGCTCTCTCGGTTGGGACATCGTCCATGTAAATTTGTCTAATATTTTAAAAAATGGGGCGGTAGTATTTTAAAACTTTGGTTTGGTGGTGCTTCACATTTGGTGGTCTAGTATTTTGGAAAAAAAAGATGTTTTGTGAACTGACCAATCAAAGCACAGGAGACGGCCTCCCACAGATCATTCTTATCGGACTAATCTGGCCCGTTTAGTGCCGATCCAACGCCTGACTGCTCACCGAAGAAACACACCGTTGTCCACCCACATCCCACCGCGCCCGGAGCTTCACCAACTCCCAGATCCGTCGCCACCACCTACCTCCTCTCGTGGACAGGTAACCCTAACCTCTAGATCGCCATCGCCTCCCCTCGCGCCGCCTCCATGCACGGCCGATCTCCATCGCCTTCCAGCTCGCCTAACCGGCAATTAATCCCATCGCCACGATCCTAATCCCCACCCAACCTTCGTTCCCCCACGCACTTCCCACCCCGGTTCCCCTCGTTCTTCAGATCCACCGCCGCCATTCCCTCCCGAGCAATCTAACCTAAGATCTCTCCCCAAGCAATGTCGCCGGTGCTCCTGAGGAGGCGACCGCCTCGGCTCCCTCACCAATCGCGTAACCCATCCTACCAAGAGGGCCTCTCCACCCCTCTCCTCTGCGGCCGATGCAAGCACAGGAGGAGCCGCCGCGGCCGGTGCTTCCTCCTGCTGATCGGAGGATAGGCTCCCTCCCTACATGACTGCTATTACCTTCGCAAGTGAAGAATCCTCCACTGCCATGCCCGTCCCCAAGACCCCAACATCTGGCGATGGTTCGTCCTGAAGAGGACGCCACAGCCTCTGTTTGCAACCGGTTGTGCGACATCGTCGACCTCAAGCACATGTCCACGATCTCCTTCTGGCTGCTCCGACTTCCTACAAATCCCCAACCAAGGTAAGGGCCTCGATCTGTAGCCTCACCTTCACTGTTTTTTTCTTAATATAGAGCAGCGAGAGATAAAAAGGGTAGATCAAACTCAATGCTAGTAATTATTTTAAGTGGCTTGAATGCTTTATTGTCAAATTGCAGTATGCCAGTGTCTGCATCCCACTTTATTTAGTTTTGACATGATGACCATTACACTTTATATATCTTGGGTTGTGGAGGAGTTGAGCATCTCGTACATGATGAAAAAACAGTAGCAGTAGCAGTAAGCTAGCAGCTAAGTGTTGTGTCCATGAACTTTTTGCAGATGTATCTACAGATTTATCATTTTTTTACTTGCAAGCAACCTGCTAGATGGAGCTAAGGTCCTTCTTTGTTCTTGATGTAATCTATCTTATCATAATTACTGCTATGGAACTTGTTCATTACTTACGCCTTGGATGTATCGAGACATGTTTTTATAGAAGAAATCCAGATGATCAGATCTGTTTTGCATGGTTGGTTGAAGAAGGTAATCCCAACAGTGGTGGTGTGGTGGTTAGGCGAGCAGGTACGAAAGGGAGGGCCTGGGGCACGTCTAGGCTGGGGCCGAGCTGTTCCTGTAGATTCTTGTTCATGCGGGAACAAACAAAAGCTTGATGTAAAACCATATCCTGGTAGTATTGGCTTGGGCCCCTGATGTGATGATAATATGGAACAGTAATTATTATAATGCTGCAATATAAACTTTATCCTAGTATTGCACAGAGTTACTTCAAATGCTATATCTCATGCTATGGTAGGCACTGTATAATCTGGAATAATAAAGTGATGTTTCTATTTTGGTTATGATAGAGTAATGCATCAACTTAATATCTCATCCTAAGTTTCATTTGTTTTTTAGAGTTTTAGGAAATGGCATATTGTAATTTGCCAAAACAATTGTGTATGAATGCATATAAACATTAGCTTGCTTATATATTGTTGTATAAGAAAATATAAATGCATTAATACTTTTTTTATAATGTACAAACCAACTGGGTGTGCTGATTGAGCTATGTCAGTGCCTGCATGCTCACAGCCACAAACAGCAGACGGAGTCATCAGCAACCAGATGCACCCTGTACAGTTTGGTTCTATAGATAATATGATGCACACACCTTCTTCTCCCATGCATGAATACATGTGTTTTCTCACTATTATGTCTCATGCTGATTGGTAAATAGACAATAGCTTCCACTTAAGTAACCACACATTTTGACTGGAGAAATAAAGTTCTAATAAGCTATTGTGGCAGTTTCTATTGTTAATGATTCAACTTGTGAAAGTTTCATAGTGGTTGCTAGGATTTCTATGATCAATTTGGTGCTCCAGGCCCTTGAATACTTATTTTGATTACTGAGATTTTCTAACTTTGCTAGATGCATACTTTCATTATCTCATGTGTACTTCTCGACCACATCCTCTTTGGCTAGGTCTTCCTCAAAAGACGTCGGTGGACAAGTACATACAATGACCATTGGCAACCATAATGCGGATCATATCTTCAACTACATCCCCATCCACTACATGTCAGGTATCTACTTGTCGAATAAATATGGGCATGTTGATATATGGTCTTAGTCTTGAGTAGTTCATTTGGTAAGAGAAACAGACTCGCACTTGTTGGATAAATGTATGTACATATGGGCACCAGAACTTCTGCATTTCTCTATATTTACCTGGGTACCAGAAAATTTGCTCAGCTTTATCATCCATAAATATATAATTAATGTTTTCAAAGACTTTGTCACTTGTACTTCTGTTGGCATGTTGAAATCCAACAGCAACATGGAGAGCTACATCCCTCTATATTACTATATGGTGCTGAATGTTGCTCCGGGTTATTATTTTCGTGAAATCGTAAAATGATTCTTGCACTTTATTTTGATTTGAATGGAAATTATGGACACGAGTTTATAGCAAATATATGTCTCTTTATATAATAATATATGTTCTAATTTAACAGAGTGATGACCTCCTTTCCTCATCCTAGGCTGGCAACATTTGAATGGGCGTCTCCCTTTTGATGCATTTATTAAGAGCTTTAGTATGAAGACCTCAGAAAACCATTATAGCTTGCTCCAACAAAGTGTTGTATCTCGTTGAGCTGGTTATTCTAATATTTTGTTTTGTGTGTTAGCCAAATGCCTGATTTGTATTGTACATGATTGTAATGTACCTCTGAAAATATTGCTTTCTTTCCAACTGACAGTCATGATTGTAATGTATATGATTGTAATGTATTCCTGGGTTATGTCTGATTATAATATACTAAATGTGATTTTGGCTATGCTTACTAAAATAGTGATTATTTAATGCTTGTACTTTAAAAATGAATCAAATGTTAGTTGGGCTATAAAAAGGCCATGGTCCAAAAAATATTAGACTGGAGCGGTGAGCAATATTTCACAAAATTGTTGAAATAAAAAAGATCTGGGAGCTAAAAAAGGTCTTACCCATGAAAATAAAAAAGGCCAAAATAATGGGCTTGGCCCAAGCAGCAAACTAGAGACGTTAAGAAGCAATTAATGGACTTGATTTTGGGCTTGGCCCATGTAAACTATTGCAATAGATTGGGCTGATTTTGTGCCACGTAGGCTTGGCCACGTAGGATCTGACCTGGCGAGGTCAGTTTGCCCGTGACGATATTGGATCGTCATAATGGTTATGACGATCCAATATCGTCATAGACGGTTATGACGATTTCGCAAAGAACGTCGTTATAGTTCATTTGCAACGCTCAGCTTTCGACGATCTCAAAATCGTCATAGAATCGTCATAAACGGACTAATATGACGATTCTGTGATGAAAATGGAGGGTCATATATAGCCAGATTCCTTGTAGTGATCACGAATGACAGTAAACTGCTTGAAAGTCCGACTGTCAATATTAGAATCCCAAAGGAGTGCAGAGTGGACATCCAGGAAATTTACTGGATCCTAGGGACGAAGGGCAGCAAGACTGGGATGGCCGCTCTTGCCTCCGAACTCATAGACCCGTGGTACGCTGACATGAAGGACAGATTGCCGAGATGTTCATGGAGGCATTTAGGGCATGATTACTGGGAGGATAAGCCACTTTCTAAACCTAATCAGAAGTACGCTGCAATTGACGGGTATGTTAGCCACGAGCTGTACCGCCAGATTGTAAAATCTCGTTCCAGGCATCGCGTCATTGAACCACCAGCAAGGCAGGTTGTTTGTCCCAGATGCCAGATCGTAGATGAATCTACAAACCAGGGCAAGCGACCGAAGGCATTCTGGGATCGGTTGACTTCTCCAATAGGCTCGGATGTAGACTATTAGTGCAGGATTGTTGTGTTTATGAAAACATGTTATTTCATAAGTACACTATGTGAGCAATTACAAACTGCTGTGTATTACCTTTGTCAAACTATAAGCTGGTTTATGACTGTATCCTCCTCTATAATCTGGGTTTGGTTATGACTTATGACTGTATCACACCTTATGCATGTCAGTCCTGGATTCTGCCGCATGCAAATTGATGGGTTCGTAGCATGGAAAACAAAAAAATTCTACCGCAAGAACGAACAAAACCCAGATCTAATCTAGATAAAAGCCAAGATCTAATCTATTAGACATGTGCAACGAGTTAGATCTGTACTAACCCTTGTAGATCCGAAAGCGTTACAAGATTCGGATCTCGTGGTTGATGTAGTCGATCACTTGCCGATCTCAAGATCGAGTAGACGATCCTTCCGGCGCCGCGTTCCGGCAGCGCTTCCGCAGTCGGTCACACATGCGGAGTCGAAGCAGACCTTCCTCTCCTCGTTCCAGCGAGGTGCGGAGGTAGTAGATCTCTCCACGGAATCCCAGCAGCACGACGGCGTGGTGGTGGTGGTGGAGTAGAGAATTCTGCAGGGCTTCGCCTAAGCCAGAGCAGAGGGAAGGAGGAGGAGAGAGGCGGCTAGGGCTTGGAGTGGAAGGGGGCAAGGGGGTGGCGCCTCCACCCCCTCTATTTATGGGAGGGAGGCGCCATGGGGAGGTGGAGTCCTTGTAGGACTCCCCTCTCCCTTGGCCGGCGGATCAAGGAGGTGGGGGGAGAGTCCTACTCCCCCACGAATCCTTGTCTTACCCCACAAGGATTCCTTGATCCTTTCTTGGTTTTCAAGTAAACTCCAAGAAATCTTCCAGAACCTTCCGGAACATTCCAAAACCTTCTAGAATCCCCATACAAATACTCCGGAACATTTCCTAACTTAGAAAATGATCCCCAATATATGAATCTTATTCTCCGGACAATTCCGGAGCTCCTCATGACATCCCGAATCCAATCCGAGACTCTGAACAACATTCGGTCTCCAACGCACATTCCATATCTACTTAAAACAACTTCGAACCTTAAGTGTGTCACCCTACGGTTCGTGAATATGCAGACATGATGGAGACACCTCTCTGATCAATAACCATCAGCGGGATCTGGAGATCCATAATGGCTCCCACATACTCAACGATGACTTCGTGATCGATAGAACCATTAACATACGAAACCAACTCCCTTTGTCATGCGATACTCTACTTATCCGAGGTTTGATCGTCGGTATCTCCATACCCAGTTCTACCTCGTTACTGATAAGTACTCTTTACTCGTTCCATGTTATGTCATCCCTTGTGACCCAGTCACATGCTTGCAAGCTAATTAGATGAGATTCCACCTAGAGGGCCCAGAGCATATCTATCCGTCATATGGATGGACAAATCCCAATCTTGGTCCATGTGCTTCAACACATACTTTCAGAATACCCAATGACACCTTTATGACCACCCAGTTACGAAGCGGTGTTTGATGTCATCAAAGTACCCATCCGGTGATGGTGATTAACATAACCTCATGGTCGTAGGATTAGGTTACTATGTATTTTAAAGCTTATAGCAAACGAACTTAATGACTTGATCTTATGCTATGCTTACTACGGGTGTGTGTCCATCACATCATTCTCCTAATGATATGATCTTGTTATTAACGACATCCAATGTCCATGATCAGGAAACCATGATCATCCATTAATCAACAAGCTAGTTTAACAAGAGGCTTACTAGGGACTCTTTTATGTTTACCAAACACACAAGTATTAATGTTTCTGGTTAATACAATTATAGCATGGGATGTAAAAATTTATCATAAACATAAAGATATAATTATAACCACTTTATTATTGCCTCTTGGGCATATCTCCAACACAAATGGCATAGACAGAATTTGTAAGAATGAATGTTGAGCATACAAAAGGGGGAATGTAATTCATACAGGTTAAGTAGCTAATAGCACAGGGATCATATGAGCTTGCTTCTTAAACACAGAGAATGCTTAGAAAATACATGCGAGATAAAATATAGGCGAGATAAAACTAGGAATGAAATGCGAAACTAGTAGTGGTAAACAGCACACTCACCCACCCGCCAGATCCTGTTGAGAATCTCGTAGCAGACATACGCGTCCCTGGCTGCGTACTTGATCGCATCTTAATCCAGGTGCCTCCACTCCCATCGCTCGTGCAGATGCTTCAGGAACTCGATTTTCATGCCGGAATACTCGCGGTCGATGATGTCAGAAGCGAGTCTAGCCATGCCGGCTTTCCCCGTACCGCCATCTGGGTACCTCCACAAACGTTGGAGATCGACATGATTGACGACATGAACGAGGAGATCCCGTTCTAGCTTCGGAGTGTCGTTCTTGATGTCGACGCTGGGAAGTAGATCTCCCTCCTGTGTAGGAACTCACGAAGCTCCGGGCATACAGATTTGGCCCTACATACGTGATATAGTAGGCAGTGGTTGCACATGGACAGCTGCAAAAGCGTCGTCCTCTTCCTATCTCTGGTATACTCGAGGTCAAGGCCGACGATCTTGTAGCTGTCCATCGGATCTTGTAGCCACTGCTTGTACATTGCGATGACCTTGGCCACCTCCGCTGACGCATTTGTGTGGTGCCATGGGCGGTGATAGTGTACTCGTCGGTGTAGTCGCTCCCGTCGCCGAACATGCCGTACTCTGCGTCCATGGCAGCAGCTAATGTTCTTCTGCGGTGGCCTAGTTTCGGTAGAGGTGGCTGGGACTGGGCGTGGAGGTGGAGTGATCTGTTGCGGTGGTATGGCCAGGCGGAGGCGGTGCCTGTGGTAGCGTCGATGGTTCTTGCGGTGGCGGCGCCGACGGAAGGAATGAGTTGGGGATTTTTGCACAGTGATGTGCTGAGGAGACATAAGGCGATGCTTAAATTCCGTTTACCAATATTCCGTTCATACCCATGCGGAAGCAAGTTTGACCGGGCGAGCACCGATGGTTTCCAATCCTAGCGATTAAATTCGGCGTCCGTCCCGGTAGGCGATGGGACGGGTGTGCGACGTGGCTTTGGCGTGGCAGAGACCGGTCATGTAGACCACCGTCCTGTTGCCGATCCACAGCGGGTGCGCGGTGCTGACACAACGTAACGTGACATGACAGAAGGAAGTGTACAGTTATTAGTAATTCCTAACAAGTTTAAGAAGTGTAAGCATAGACATGGACCTAGCATCCCTGCACCCCGGGGCTACCGCCCAGCCGATCAGGCCTGCCGATTGCACAAAGCTTGTCCCGAGTTTGCCAAAATGAAACTCGTTTGCCCATGTTTCTATAAGTTTCTCTGTAGGCTAGTTGTGTAAGCATGCACGATCAAGCAACTTTGCAACACATGTGTCGGTGGAAAAGCATTAGGTTTCAACGCACCACATAGTTTAGGGATTTAGAATAGCTACATTGTGGATCTCTAGCCAAATTGCATGGTCAAGCCAAATTCAGCATTTTGTCAGATTTAGCTATAGCAACATTGTGTCTCGTTTGTCCTCACTCTTGCCCTCCCGATATTCCGAAGCCCTCACATGCGCTCGGAGGGGGTGCCGTCTGGTCAAAGGCTTGCCCGTTACATGCCCCATGACGCCTAAAGTGGCCTTTTTAAAGAGCGCCTTTCCCCCTCTCTCTCTAACAGTTGTGTTTTTTTTGCCCAAAAAGGTAGGGAATCTAGAGCAGCTTCTCACTTCATTGATTGTTCCTTTTGTGATCGTTTTACCCCAATCTGGTAGCAAATCTAGAGCAGAAAAACAAACCAGCACCATAAATAAATTCAGTAAACAGAGCAGATGTAGATAAAGCAGCTAATATAGGTTATATAGCATGGTACTTAACGAGGTTCGACAATTAGGCTGCTCAGCAGCAGCAGCAACGTACTGCTTCAACACAGACAAGACAAAAGAAGCTGCTTTACAACAGCAGCAGCAGCAGCTGATCAGTGGCCCCTCATGGACTCTGCCAGAAGGGCATCCGCCTCCTCCCTCTAGCGCCTCCTCCACTTCTTGCTGCCCAGCCCCTTGACCTTGGGCACCTTGGGTCTGATCGGGGGCATGCGACCCTCCTCGATAACCACCTTCTGGAGGTTGCGGAGGTGAAGACCGAGCGCCTGGTGCTTGGCCCTGAAGCCGTGGACGTTCAGGGACTCGCCGCAGGTCCTCACGTCCTCAGCATGCTTCACGAGGGAGTTGAAGTCCGTGCCGCAGAGCCTCCTGGTGGGGCAGAAGGGGCACCTATACACGTCGCCGGTGAAGAAGTTATTGTACTGACCGGACTTTAGCCTTCTCAGCACATGACGAGTCTTGGTGTCCTGCGACTCGTTGTCGCTGCGGAGGTCGCTGCTATCCTCCTGTTGGAAAAAACAGAAGAGTGAAATAAGGACATGATTGAGATACTTTGATTATCGGGATTGATTTTTTGCATAAATTAACCGAATGAGATCTCCCGATTATTCCCCAAATCTCAAACCAAATCGAATACTAATCCCAACTACGAACAGGGGGATTCATCGAAAATAGAGATCTAACACAATAGGATTAGCTACTGTAAAAAATACGAACAGCCGAGCCCTAATAACATACGATCTAGCATCCAACGATGGGAACGGGGGAAGAACAAGGGAAGGGGAGAAAACCCTGGTTACCTCAGACCACGGGTCGGCGATGCTGGTGTCGAAGGGGTTCTCCGGCCTTATGTAGACAACCTCCTCGTAGGGGTCCCAGCCGAGCGGGATCTGTCCGAGACCTGCGGGGGCCTCCTCGCCGGAGGCTGCGTCTGATGCGGGGACAGGGACGGGGGGCTCCTCGCCGGCTGCCTTGGAGGCGCCGATGGCCACCGCACCGATCTTCTCTATCGCCGACGTGGTTGGGGTTTTGTTGGGCGTTTGCAGAAGGTGATGGGACAGTGGAAACGGTTGAGTGAGTGAGTGCGTGATGAGTGGGAGTGGGACTGGGGAGGCCTCTATTAAAGGAGAAGGGAAGCGGCGTTTCGTTGTACTACCATGCACCGCGTAGGCTAATGCACCGTGCACGACCACACGTGTCCGCTACCGCCCCGTGCACCGCACACGCGTACAGTGAGTCACGTTTTTTCCGTCATGTCTAACCATGGCGATTCAGTTGTACTCATTTTGTCCACCAACCGTTGATCCTCTGTGATCTAGCGGATAGGATAACCCTTATATCTGTTGGGGGCACCCCTCTATCCATGCAAAATAACGAGTATGCCACCGGAACTTTAACAACATAAACAGATGAACTTGAATATATTTTGAAGTGTACGAAAATAGAATTCCACATAGTTTAAGGGTCTAGATACGGTAAGAGAACTAAATATTATTAGTCGCCGGGCCAACACAGTGACGGGGTTGGTCGACTAGGAGTTGCCGATTCCTAAGTAAGGGGACACTAGGCCGTTCTTGACATTCTCCCTCAGGAACTTGCCATAAGCAGCGTGCTTAGCCTTGGTCGCCGACTTGTGTTTACTATCCGGGCTTTTACCGATGCCAACCGCATGCGGGATCAAGATGGCAATCCTCGGGTTGACTCCTTTCTTACAGAAAGGGCACCTGAGCTCCCCAAGTCGAGTGCGGAAAGGGATTATCCCGATCTTGAGCTTCTTCATGACATGGCGGCTCTTGTTGTCCCTGGTCTCCTTGTCAGAGTCCATCTCACTTGAATACACATGTAATGTATGGAATACAAACCGAAGTGAGCAAAATAATAAATATATATTCCTTCCACCATTCCAAGTTACTTTCAATGCAATAACATGTCTATACAGGTTCAGTAGTTCATTACGGCCGTCTCCCCAGCTCGCTCCTAAATTAATGTGGTGTGTGTTCTTGGTAACTTATTAATAAATAAATAATGTGGATTCATTCAGAACAGACTAGATCTCTCCATGTACCGGTTCGTACGTTGCATCTAATCATTAGGACTAGATTTTTTTATGATGCCTAGATAGATTAAGCTCGAGCAGAAAATATGAAACATGTAGAAATAGATGTACCTCCGGGTACACCAGCGGAGCGTGTTCGTCGAACTCCATGCCCTCATCGACGCCTCCGAAGGGGTTGAATTGCATGTCCTCCTCGGCCTGTGCTGCGTGATGCTCCTCCAGATCTGCCGCGTGAAGCACCACCCCAGCGGCGATGCCCGGACACTCACCCCCACGCACCGGTTTCATGGAGAAGGTTCGTGCAAGTACGTTCAAGATTGTGGTGTTTTGCTGGATAGGGAAGAGAGAGTAGTGAATGAGTGTGAATGGAGGACCCGATAGGCTGGGTATTTAATGCGGGGACGTTTAGGCCTCCTCGAGGGCCCCGGTTGACAGCTCTTCCGGTTGTGGCTGCCGCGTGCAAGGTTCGTGTGGTGGGGGCCTCACGGAAGTGAGAATGCAGGCACGCTGCGTAGTAAAAATGGTACAGCCGGTGGTCCGTGGATGACCAGTTGCTGTGTAGTAGACTTGTAGCCTTTGTAGACTAGATTAAACATGACATGACCACTCGACCACTTTTTCCATGGACGGCATCGTGTTCCTTCTTGTAGAAGTCTCTTTCAGGGAGACGTCCGTGCTGTCTCGCGCTGTCCTGTGAAGGGCACGACGTGTGCAACGAGCCTTGTTGGATCACACAGGATCAATGGTTGGTGCGCACGATCCGCGTGACAACTGTGGCAACCAATCAGGGCGTAGCAGACAGAGTGGGCATAGGTTTGGGCTTCTACGAGAAAGAGAGAGAGAGAGAGAGAGAGAGAGAGAGAGAGAGAGAGAGAGAGAGAGGATGTTTGTTCTTATACTAAAACCACAAACAAACATGGATCAACCACTATAGTCATTGCATGTGTGTTCTTATACTAAAACCACAAACCAGCACTAGAGTCATTACTAGAGTCATTGCATGTGTGTTATTTCCACAAACCACACATGGATCAACCACTAGAGTCATTGCATGTGTGTTATTTCCACAAACCACACATGGATCAACCACTAGAGTCATTGCATGTGTGTTCTTATACTAAAACCACAAACCAGTACTAGAGTCATTGCATGTATGTTCTTATACTAAAACCACAAACAAGTACTAGAGTCATTGCATGTGTGTTCATTTCCACAAACCACACATGGATCCACCAGTGGTCATTGCATGTGTGTTCTTTCCACAAACCACATATGGATCAACCAGAGTCATTGCATGTGTGTTCTTTCCACAAACCACACATGGATCAACCACTAGAGTCATTGCATGTTTGGTCTTATACTAAAACCACAAACCAGCACTAGAGTCATTGCATGTGTGTTCTTTTCCACAAACCACACATGGATCCACCAGTGGTCATTGCATGTGTGTTCTTTCCATAGACCACATATGGATCAACCAGAGTCATTGCATGTGTGTTCTTTCCACAAACCACACATGGATCAACCACTAGAGTCATTACATGTTTGTTCTTATACTAAAACCACAAACCAGCACTAGAGTCATTGCATGTGTGTTCTTTTCCACAAACCACACATTGATCTAACAGTGGTCATTGCATGTGTGTTCTTTCCACAGACCACATATGGATCAACCAGAGTCATTGCATGTGTGTTCTTTCGACAAACCACACATGGATCAACCACTAGAGTCATTGCATGTTTGTTCTTATACCAAAAGCACAAAGCAACACAAGAGTCATTGCATGTGTGTTCTTTTCCACAAACCACACATGGATCCACCACTAGAGTCATTGCATGTGTGTTCTGTTAACAAACCACATATGGATCAACCAGAATCATTGCATGTGTGTTCTTTCCACAAACCACACATGGATCAACCACTAGAGTCATTGCATGTGTGTTATTTCGACAAACCACACATGGGTCAACCACTAGAGTCATTGCATATGTGTTATTTCCACAAACCACACATGGATCAACCACTAGAGTCATTGCATGTGTGTTCTTATACTAAAACCAACACTAGAGTCATTGCATGCGTGTTCTTTTCACAAACCACACATGGATCAACCACTAGATTAATTGCATGTGTGTTATTTCCACAAACAAACATGGATCAACCACTAGAGTCATTGCATGTTTGTTCTTATACTAAAACCACAAAGCAGCACTAGAGTCATTGCATGTGTGTTCTTTTTCACAAACCACACATGGATCCACCAATAGAGTCATTGCATGTGTGTTCTTTCCACAAACCACATATGGATCAATCAGAGTCATTGGATGTGTATTCTTTCCACAAACCACACATGTGGACCCACAAGAGTCATTGCATGTGTGTTATTTCCACAAACCACACATGGATCAACCACTAGAGTCATTGCATATGTGTTATTTCCACAAACCACACATGGATCAACCACTAGAGTCATTGCATGTGTGTTCTTATACTAAAACCAACACTAGAGTCATTGCATGCGTGTTCTTTTCACAAACCACACATGGATCAACCACTAAATTCATTGCATGTCTGTTATTTCCACAAACAAACATGGATCAACCACTAGAGTCATTTCATGTGTGTTCTTTTCCACAAACCACACATGGATCCACCACTAGAGTCATTGCATGTGTGTTATTTCCACAAACCACACATGGATAAACCACTAGAGTCATTGCATGTGTGTTCTTTCCACAAACCACACATGGATCACCCACTAGAGACATTGCATGTGTGTTCTTATACTAAAACCACAAACCAGTACTAGAGTCATTGCATGTGTGTTCTTTCCACAAACCACACATGGATCAACTAGAGTCATTGCATGTGTGTTCTTTCCACAAACCGCACATGGATCAACCACTAGAGTCATTGCATGTTTGTTCTTATACTAAAACCACAAACCAACACTAGAGTCATTGCATGTGTGTTCTTTTCCACAAACCACACATGGAGCCACCAGTGGTCATTGCATGTGTGTTCTATCCACAAACCACATATGGATCAACCACTAGTCATTGCACGTGTGTACTTTCCACAAACCACACATGGATCAACCACTAGAGTCATTGCATGCTTGTTCTTATACTAAAACCACAAAACCAGCACTCGAGTCATTTCTTGTGTGTTCTTTTCCACAAACCACACATGGATCCACCACTAGAATCATTGCATGTGCGTTCTTTCCACAAACCACATATGGATCTACCAGAGTCATTGCATGTGTGTTCTTTC